>JAQZBX010012998.1:0-40441 GCA_029593785.1 Cabassous unicinctus
GGGAAGACAGAGAGACAGAGACCACACTGAGAAAGGGAGACCAAAAAAAAGCTGCCTTGGTCCACAACAGGCAGTCCACTTGCTTTTTCCAATAAATCAACCTCCTTTGCCTTAAAATACTGAGAGTAAGTCTCTGTTCCTTGCAACAAAATATATGTGATATGACTTTGTGGCAATACTATCACCACATCGTGTCCTTGGGGTTTTGTTTTGTTGTTCTTTTTTAATGACAGATCTGTATTTGTTAAACCAGCAAATTTCAAGCCTCTTAGGCTCCTCCAATTCAGCAATTTCTGCCCCCAGAATGAAGGCTCCTAACAGAAGGAATGTTCCTAGATAAACACATTCTTTGAACCAGGTAGGTCTCCTACCCCTAATGAACTTGATGAAGATGCAGAAGCAATGTGGAGGTCAGGGAGGAGGGGGCACACTTCAAAGAGAAGCCAGAAAGCACACCCTTACCTGTCCCACAGAGGGGTGTGCCTGTGTCTCTAAGCAGGAAAGAAATGAGTAACACAATGCCAGAAGCCTGGCCTTGCACACAGTCTTTGCCAGCTCCAAAGGATGTTGATGAAGATCTGGAGGTTAAGGAGAGGAGAGTCTGACTCCTGTTAGGTTGGGAGGGAAGCCTGGACCCCAGGATTGGAAGGCGCTGAGAAGGCACAGCTGCCTCCAGGCCAGAGGGCAAACCTGAGAACCTCTTGGATCTTTGGTGAAAGAAGGGCCTTTGGGCAGAAGCACTGTCGGAAAGGGATGTGGCTTTAGTTAGCCAGAATCAATCAGAATCCATTAACTGGCCTCTGAGGTCTTCTCCTGGCAGAAGAGGGAGCGCCTTCTTTCCTGAGCACCAGGTGGGCTGCAGAAGAGAGAGAACTCGAGCTGCAGAATCACACCCACCTATGCACAAATCTTTTTGAAAAGGCCAAATAAACCAAAAGCAAACCCACACTTCTGCCTACCCGACCCCATCCCAAGAGATTGTCCTACCATGAAAATGGAAATCCCTCCACATTGGTCTCTTTCTTCCACTTTTAAGCAGGTCCAGATCACAATGGCCAAGTCCTATCCTCCCCCAGGTCACATCCCTCATAAGAGCTGTTGATATTTCAAGTCTGCCTTGGGACTAAGGTATCTCGCTGAAAACTTGATTCCCCTTTAATTTCTTTTTCTAAAGACTATTGCTATGGATTTGTTTTTAAGTGAATGCCATCTTTCTGTTGCTGGATGTGTGGACTTGGACAAGTTATTTAGCCTCCATAAGCCTCGGTTACCTTGTCTGAAAAAAAATGGGGATAAATATGCCTGCCATGCAGGGTTGTATTATTTGTTAATAATAATATAGAATGTTTGTTGAGCACCTACCTTGGACTAGAAACTACTTACTCTAAACTCTTTATAGGCATACTTCAGAGATATTGCAAGTTCAGTTCTAGACCATAGCAATAAAGCAAATGTTGCAATAAAGCAAGTCACACAAATTTTTTGGCTTCCCAGTGCATATAAAAGTTATGTTTAGGGGGACCGGATGGGGCTCAAGCAGTTGAGCACCCATGTCCCATATGGGAGGTCCTGGGTTTGGTTCCCGGTGCCTCCTAAAGAAGACAAACAAACAATGAGCAGACAACGAGCAGATATTGAGCAAAAACAATGAGGAAGACAATGAGCAAAACAACAAGCAGACAATGAGCAAAATCAAAATGAGCAGGGAGCAGATGTGGCTCAAGCAGTTGGACACCTGCCTCCCACATGGGAGGTCCCAGGTTCAGTTCCCTGTGCCTCCTAAAGAAAAACAAACAGACAACAAGCAGACAAGGACCAAAACAAACAAACAAACAAACAAACAAAAAATATGTCTGGGAAGCAGATGTGGCTCAAGCGATTGGGCTCCCACCTACCACAAGGGAGTCAGTAGTTCGGTTCCCTGTGCCTCCTAAAGAAGACAGTGAGCTGGCGCGATGGGCAGGCATGGCAAGCTGACACAACAAGATGACTCAATAAGAGACTCAAGAAGAAAATAATAATGAGAAACACAACAAAGCAGGGAGCAGAGGATCCCAGTGCCTCCTAAAGAGAACAAGCAGGACGGCAAGCTGGCACAATGGGCAGGCATGGCAAGCTGATGCAACAAGATGATGCAACAAGAGACAGGAGGAAAAAACATAATGAGAGACACAACAAAGTAGGGAATGGAGGTGGCTTAAATGATTAGGTGCCTCCCTCCCACATCGGAGGTCCTGGGTTCAGTTCCTGGTGCCTTATAAAGAACCAAAGAAGACGAACAGACACAGCAAGTGCAAACAACAAGGGGGTGGGAAGAGATAAATAAATAAAATAAAGCTTTAAAATATATATATGTCTGATAAACAGCTTGTATCCAAAATATAAAAAGAAGTCTCAAAACTTCTCTGCACAGGCAGAGAAGATTTAACATAATTCTTAAGGGCCCTAGGATTTTCAGAATGATAATTGATCACTTGGCTAATGCAATCACAGCTGCATTAGCCCCTAACAAGCAAGTCAGCCTATCCTTTGGAGTTTGAAGCCAGACATTGACTACTCCTCTCTAGCTATGAAAGTCCTAGATAGCATCTTCCCCCAGCAGAAGGCTGTTACATCTACATTGAAAATTTGTTGTTTAATGTAGCCATCTTCATCAATGATCTTAATTAGATCTCTGGATAACTGCATCTTCTACATCAGCACTTACTGCTTCACCTTGCACTCTTATGTTATGGAGAAGGCATCATGCCTCTGCTAGCTTCACACTTTTCTTCTGCATTTCCTCACCTCTCTAGGCCTTCAAAGAATTGAACAGAGTAAGCGCTTGCTCTGGTTTTGGCTTAAGGGAATGTTGTGGCTGGTTTGATCTTCTATCCAGACCACTAAAACTTTCTCCATATCAACAATAAGACTATATTTCTTCTTTTCGTTTGTGTGTTCACAGGAATAATATTTTTTTATTTATTATTTTTTTATTAGGTACTGGGGCCAGGGATTGAACCCCGGACCTCATATGTGGGAAGCCAGCACTCAACCACTGAGCCACATTGGCTCCCTTGAGTTGGTTTTTTTGTTTGTTTGTTTCCTTGTTGTTTTTTGTCGTCATTGTTGTCTTTTAGGAGGCACCAGGGACCAAACCCGGGACCTCCCATATTGGAAGCAGGTGCTCAACTGCTTGAGCCATATCCGCTCCCCTGGAGTAACAATTTTACTTTCCTTCAAGAATTTTTCCATTGCATTTACAACTTGGCTAACTGTACGGAGCGAGAGGCCTAGCTTTGGGCCTATCTCGGCTTTCAACATGCCTTCCTCACTAATCTTAATCATTTCCAGCTTTTGATTTCAAGTGAGAGACATGGGACCTTCTTTTCACTTGAACACTTAGAGGCCATTGCAGGGTTATTAACTGGTCTAATTTCAATATTTTTGTATCTCAGGGAATAGGGAGGCCTGAGAAGAGGGAGAGAGATGGGAACTAACCGGTCAGTGGAGTGGCCAGAACACACACAACATTTCTCAATTAAGTTTGCCATCTTCTGTGGGTGCAGTTTGTGGCACCCCAAAACAATTACAATAGTAAAATCAAAGGTCACAGATCACCATAACAGATATAATAAGAATGAAAAAGTTTGAAATATTGTGAGGATTACCAAAACGTGACAGAGACATGTACTGAGCAAATGCTGTTAGAAAACTGGCACCGATTGACTTGCTTGATGTAGGATTCCCACAAACCTTCAATTTGTAAAAAATGCAATATCTGCAAAGCACAATAAAGTAAAGTACAATAAAACAAGGTATGCCTGTATCTGTATTATCTTACCTAAGTCTCACAAATTTTATGAGGTGGGTATTATTATTACTCCCTTACAAATGAGGTAACAGAGGCACTGAAAGAAGTTAAATAACATACAGAAGATGACAAAGCCAGTGAGTGGTGTTATCACAGTTTGAAAAGCCTGATTCCAGATCCCACACATATAACCATGAAACCTAGCACCGGGCTTGTCACACATTCAGTTGCTCTTTGAAAGTTAGTACACATCCCTATTTACTCTTGGTCATCAACAGAGACAATTATTTAAGAATAATGATTGTGCTCCTATATTTGCATTACCTGCGCTAGACCCTGGGATGCAGAGGTGAAAAGACAGTCTTGATGACCTTAGAGTCTACAGTCTATAGCTGTTTAAACAATTAACTTGCAAAGCAAGGCAGCCTAAGCCAAAGGCCACATGGAAAGGGCAGGCAGTGATCCTCCAAAGAGGGCTGAGGCATTCTGGAAGGCTTTTTGGAGGAAACCTTTTTCCCAGAATAAAAGGGAGAGGCAGGTACAAAGCAAAGCCTAGGGGAGGAAATTCATGACTGGGGTTATGATTTGATGGTTTGAACAAACACATGGATTGGAATGTGCACAGCGGATTGGGGAAATAAGTAGACCAGGTAAACAGGATGAAAGGATTTGCAAAGGACAGATTTGGGAGGTGAAGGCAAAGAGACAAGTGAGAGTATAGACTACAGAGTCTTGAAAGAAGACAGATTTTTGTGCACCAAGTGTAAATCAGGTAGTATTTTATTAAACTTTCATCAAGCTTCCATCAGCATTAATTCAAGAAACCTGGGTGAAGTGTTTCACTTCTTGGTTTTTATTTTTGTTTTTGTTTCACTGCCCTTAGGCTTTACTTTCAGGGCTCCACTAGGTGGTCAGTAGCTAGGAAAAATAGAAGGGATTAGAGGTTGTGTAGCTGCAACTGAAGAATAGAAATCAAATTCCAAAGCCTTAATCATAGGATAAAGCAAGAACACAGCTCCCAGAAACAGGTAAATTAAAAAAACAGTAATTGAATACTTTTGTGACCACATGAAACACAGATCCAATTCTGGCTCTCTTTTAAGTTGGTGTTTTTCCAGAATCGATATGTTTTTTTAACCAGTGACTTTATTTTCTGATCCTGAGAGAAACACCTAGTGGATTAAGCAGCTGCCTTTTTGGTGTGAAAATAGCTTACTTATAGTCCTGAAACCTCTTGTAACACATGTGTGTCCCGTTTAATCAGCACCACGATCTCACAGGGACCATATCATTATTACTATCCACATTTCCCAAATGAAGTAGTTGTGCTTCGGACACATCGTGGGACTTGCCCTAAGTCACCTAATTGGGTCAGGTTTGAGTCTTGACCCCTCCAGGTCTGTGGGGACTATGCAAGGTCTCAGTCATAAACTCACCCTTTCCTACACATAGCCAAAGGCACATTAATTTCTTTAAATCTTGAGGGCTTTTCAGTCTTCTCCAGATCCCTTTTACACCATACCTAACCCCAAAGGAGAAAACTTTACACCTTATTCTTCATGACTACCAACTGTTTGTAGCTAACATTTACTATTCTAAACATTGATTTTTAATCCTTCACAAAAGCCCTAGAATATAGGAATTCATATCCATCTTTGACTATATAAAATCAAGTTCACAGAAATAAAGTGATTTGACCCTGCTCACTTAGCAAGTAATTGACAGAGAGGGAATTCTAAAGCTCTCCATTATGCTAGCTGAAAGAAAGCCTTAATCTCAGAAAACTGCATGAATGGAGGTGGGAAATGGGGAAGCCACAATTCTCAAGGCATGATTTTTGGCTCCCCAGCATCAAAGACACAGAGGATTCCTGTTAAAACATCAGATTCCTAACCCAGAATGTTGGAAGCTGAAGCTCAGACCAGGAAATCTCCAGTTTTACAAGCTCTCCAGAAGATTTTTATCAACACTCAAAGCTGGGCAACACTGGCAGGAGGCATGGCCAAGGAATGGGACAGCTTGACCCGGAGAACATGGGGCAAATCTCTCAAGTAGTGGGACAGGGAGCGTAGGTCAGGGCCAAGTGCTATGGACTCCAAATGTCACACTGAGGGCTTGGGGTTTGGCTCTTTGAGCAGGAATAAACAAAGGAATGACGTGATCAATCCCATAGTGAGAGATGCTTTGCAGTGGTGATGTGTAGGATGGATTGGAGTGAACAGGAAAGAGAATGGAGAGAGGAAGCATAGAGGCTATCCCAGAAGCATGCGTGTTTCCCTGAATGTCAGGAACCAAGACTAGCAACTCTGTTTGAAAAGGAAAAAGATTACTAAGTTGAAAGGTTATTGACCTTTCACTTAACAAGCTCAGCCATCTCGTCTCACTTGTGTAATAGAAGAAACCCCAGCTTGGGAAGCAGGACTGGGTCCTTTTCCCGGTTCTGCCTCTAACTTACTCTGTGACTCTGGGCAATCACTTGACATCTCTGAACCTCAGTTCAGCATCAGTAAAATGAAGAGATGGAGCTACATGTTTGAAAATTTGCATCCGATGCCAAAATTTGTTTTTCTAAGCATCCATCTTCTCTCTGTTTTAAGCTCAAGAGTCTCTGCCAATGGTCTTAGCATTGCCTTCTCCTCCAGCAAGATTCAACAGGAAGGTTTGAAAGGCTCTAAAGCCACAGAAGTACTGTGAGGGGAAGCAGCGTTAAGTCCAGACCTTGTCCCTTAATGTGCCTTTGGTGGCTGCAGAAGGCTGGAGAAGCATCGCTTCAGGCATGGGAACAAGCAGAGGACTGGGCCTGTGATCCTGCCAGACTGAGTTAGAAATGGGAGAGCCCTGATCTGATCAAGCCCTGATCTTACTTGGACTAAGTAGAAATGCATTCTGAGCCAAGACAATGATAAATAATTTGCATTTTCACTGTGAGGCCTGGAACCTCACATCCTCCTTGAAATGGAAGGGGAAATTTCCTAACTAGCTGCTTCCTAAGCAACTTCAGTAACACATGTGAAAGGTGTCAATCTCTAGCTAAATCCAACCCTCAAACTTCCTGGAGGGATGCTTTACTGTTCAGCTTCAGGAGTGTCCAGCACCGATGGGAGAGCTGATATTAGATTTTGCGGGACCAATTTACTCACTCAGGGTAAAAGAAAAAGGAAAAAAGAAAACTATAGGGGCCAGTGGTGGGGATCGATCCCTCTCATTTCACAAAAGCCAGCTCAAAGGCCCCAAAGGGAGAGGAAGAATACCAGGATTAATGTCTTTTCACAGACAAGGCACTGGGCAGGGATTAAATCCGAGATGTGGCAGGCTCTGGAGGAAAATCCAGCCAGGGGAGCAGAAGGGCCTGTGTAACCCACAGAGGGAATGTGAAAGTACTGGGTGCTCAGCAAAGAGTGGGAGAGAACTTTGCCACCAGAGGTAAAGAACTAGCTCCATGCACTTCACCTGCGGGGCGCCCTAGACGCTGGGAGGGTGCACTGCAATGTGCAGGTGCTGCACAAGGCAGGCCCCAAGCCCCACCTGCCATCTGGCTGCAGAGAGAAGAAAAGCCACAGGGGTCAATTCAAGTCCTCGTGGGTGCATATGAGGCCCCCGCCCCACCCCTTGAGGCCTACGACCACCTTCTTGGAGAAAAGGTAGGGGTAGAATTCTGAGAGACTGAGAATTTACTCAAAAGAAATGCTTCTCCCGAGGCCACTCTTTTAAACAAGGAGGCATTTTTAAACCAGAAGAGTCTGAAATGCTTTAATTGGCAAGTGCAAGTGTTTACTTTTCTACCCAGCAGGGTGATGGCACTGGAGCAAGATTAAATCCGTGACAGAAAATAGTTACATTTTCTTTGCATAACCGATTAATAATATAAAATGTTCAACCCCTATTCCTGCTACAAAGGAAAAAGGAGTTACAGAGACCAAGTGAGGGTACTTTGGGGGAACAGTTGAGAAATATCACCCCTGAACAGAGGTGGGGATGAAATCAAGGATGAGATCAACACCTGTGATAGGTAGGCAAGAGGGGATTGGAGACTTCTGCACAGATGTTAGACAGGGTTTCACTGTAGGTGCGGAGATATCTTCACTATTACAAGAACCCACCCTATGTAATGTCTCAACTGTGGCTCTGACAATAGAGTCCTGGCCAAGTTCCCCCACCCCCATCCCTTTCACCCGGGCTTGCTTGTGAAACCCCAGGTCCATTGTGGTTTTCCTCCTGAACCTCTCCCCCTGCCTCCCAAATTGCCTCTGGATTTTAAACTTTCCCCATTAACCTATGAATTCACTCTTTTAGGAGCACAGCTCTCATGCACTCAAGACAACCAACCACGTGTTAAAAGCCTTCTCTGAATGATTTCCTTTGGCGGTCTGCTCCTCCAGTAGGGAACTTTCTCTTAGCACAAGAGCTAAGCCCACAAGAGCATTCAGGGAAGTGATAACATCAGGGTTTGATGGTGGAGCCAAATTTCAGTGAAAGCCCCAGGACCTGAAGTGACTTATCAGCCTTGGCACCAGTGTCCTCCAGACATAGAAGTACCTTTTAAGGAAAGCAAACAGAAGCCAGTCAGTGTGGGCAAGTGAGTCAGGAGACCAAGGGGGCGGAGGGAAGATGCTGCTCTCTGAAGAAGGTGCCAGCGAACACTCACCTTCAAGGCAGCATGGAGCTCAGCAAAACTATCTTTCTATCTTGTTCATGCCTGATATTTTTCTCCCATTCTAACTGGGGGAAAAATAACGACCAACTAGTTCTGTGTCTGTGTTGTTTGTAACAGCTTGGGTGTTTGGTCATTCCCTATTTATACATGTGGAGCCTCTAGAGCAGAGGCTTACAGCCCCTGCCTCTCATTCCCACTTCCTCCAGGGCACAGGACCCCCTACTCCTCTTTCCCTTCAAATAAAGGTCCTGCTGAAGGCTCTGGGTCAGGCTGACAGAATTCCTGATGGCAATGACAAGGCGCTGCAGCTGCAGAATCCCCAACTCCCTGCCAAAGCCCACCTGGCCTCTCTGATAAACAGCCCGGTGGCATGAGGGGCAGGGGTGACATCTCTGTGGCCAGTGTACCTGCCTCTCAGTGTGAATGACTTATCCCTGCTGCCACCATCACCAGGTGTTAGGTGGAGAAGGAGGGAAGGGGAGAGGGAAGAACAAAGAGGGGGAAGGAAGGGGAGCAATAGAGACCTGGTGGACCAGAGGAGGGACCTGAGGAAAAGGAACCCAAGAAGAAGAAAGGGATCCACAAAGTTTACTGGTTTTTCACTTGTGCCCAGGGATAGTCCTAGCCTCAAGCATTGATTCTCAGTGTAACTGTTGTGTTTGTCTGTCTCCCCTCTCATCCAGGGCAACTCAAAGGTGCCTGGTCATCTCTAGGTCTCCAAGGACACCCATTGTGGTGGTGCATAGTAGGTGGTTAATATGTGCTCCCCACCACCCTAAGCAGCTGACACATGATAGGACCCTTTATAGGACAGAGGGACACACACACACAAATACTCCTGATGAATACACTCTCGGGGCCGACCAGTAGGCACAGGTGCTTTACTATATAATTGAAAGTGAAAGGGCAGTTCTGCAAGAAGAGACAAGTTTTAGAGGTCTCTCTCTGAGCCAGTGACCCAGCTCCTCTTTTTAAAGATAAGTGTGGAGGCAAACACCCCTCTTTGTTTTCCTGGGGAATCTTCCCATTTTGCGTATCTTCTGTTAATCCTCCTGCTGCTTAAGGGGGAACCTGGGACCTGGGATTTAAAGATTGGACAGGCTATCTCATGCTTTTAGAGAATAAATAAAACTCAGGCCACAGCAAGTTCCCTGCAGGTCCCTGCAGAAGTGTGACTCCCCCTGAGAGAATCCTGGGCCCCCAGAAATGGTCTCAAAGCACCCCGGCACCTCTCTACTGTGGGCTGAGCCTCCACGGGGCAGTGGCGACCCATAGACACAGTGAGGCCATGCCCTCAGAAGTCCTGAGCCAACACGGTGAGCTCTCTGGCCGGAGTCTCCAAGCCTGTGCAGACTCCAGGGTTCTCATCTGCAGTAGGTTGAACCGAATAACCAATCTAGGGCTTTCCAGCACTGAAATCCTGAGACACAATTGCTGAAGAAAAAGATTCGCCATCATCAGCCAGCTTTCTTTAGGTTTTCTGCTGAGTAAGCCATTGTGTTTTATAACCCAGTGCCTCAAAGACCTATGCCTGAGCAGGAGCAGAGGAAGCTTTCTGACCCACTCCTCTCCCCCGCCTTACTTGGAGCCTGGCCTCCCCTCAAGGCCCAGCGGAGGGACTGACACCTCCCCGTCGCTCTCCCTACCCTGCCAGCTCTTTCCACCTCTACCCTGCTTTGGCACTTAGCAAGCATCTCAGCCCATTGTGAATGATCCTTGAACACCTTCCTACTCAGAGTGTGGTCCCTGGACCAGTAGCCCCAACGTGGCCTGGGAGCCTGTTAGAAATGCAGGCTCCCTTCAGACCTACCGAAGCTGCAGGTCAGCAAGGCACCTGGGTGTGTCTTGTACACACTAAAATCTGAGAAGAGCCACTTTAACAAAACTTGTCAAACTTGATGCACAAGGGAGCGGGACATATGAGAATCCCCTATATTTTTATGTAACTTTTATGTAATCTAAATATCTTTTTTTTTTTTAATAAAAAAAATATATATTTTAAAAAACTTGATGCACAGTGGACCCATGTGGAAAATTTTGGGGATGGGGAATTAATGCTTAATTGGTACAAAATTTCTGTTTAGGGTGATGGAAAAGTTTTGGTAAGGGAAGGTGATGATGGTAGCACAACATTGTGAAAGCAATTGATGTGATACCAGAATAAAAATTTTAAAAAACACCATAGACCTGTTCAACACAAAGAGTGAAACCTAATGTTAACTATAGACCATAATTAATAATATAAGATAAATAATATTTCCTCAGTTGTAACAAAGGCACCACACTAATGCAAAGTGATAATAATTGGAGGGGGGGTTATATGGAAATAACATACTTTCTGCATGATTTTTCTGTAAATGTACAACTGCTCTAAATTAAAAAGAAAAAAAAGTAATGATTCCCAGGTCCCATTTTCCAAAATTCTTATTTAATTCTTATGGGGTATGACCTAGGAAGTGAGGGTTTTTAAAGCTTCCCAGGTGATTCTAATAGGAAGCATAGCTTGAGAATCACTGCTTTAACATCTGTCTCCAAAAGGGATGTTCTATTCATTCATTCAATATCCATTTACTGAACAAAACAATAATAAGCTTGCTTTATAATCAAATAAGTTATAAGTAGATTTAAAATAAATGTTTGGTGCTGCTCATTCTAATGAGTCCAGAACTTAAACTTTATACCTGCCATGGCGGTGGGAAGTCTGGGGAACGGGGCAGCAGAGATCGCCCAGCCCAGGAACTGACAGCTTTTCAATCACAGTCTGGTGTCCTCTCAGAGAGCAGACCAAGGGTTCGTCCTTTAGTATATGGAGGGAAGGAGAATTTTAGGGGTGAATAAGGCAGACAATTCACCTGAGGGGCACATTGTTGTCCCTGGTTAAGAAACTGTAACTTCTCACCAGGGAGCTAAGATTTTTTTCCTCCCTTTGGACCAGGGCCCAGTAGGTGATGTGCTTTGGATGAACCCTCTTACACCAGTAGGCTCTGATCACATGGACATTAACCCAACCTGGACACTCTCCAAGAATGACACCACCACCTGGCAAAAGGCAGGGGAAGCCAGCCGTCATCTATGGAAAATAACCCCAGCCCAGGCAGCTAAAGGGACTCTCCTATGTCACCAAAAAAATCCAAGGAGGATGGGAAGTCCCAGCCCAGGGTTTGCTGGGTGTGGGCCCATTATTGGACCAGAGGATTCCTCTAATTTCTCAGGGAAGGGGTTTCCTGACTAGGACATTTCCTGGTTTTGGCGCCTGAGTAGGACAATCCTTTTTATGGAAGATTGGCTTACTTTGCCATCTGTATAGCTTAATTAATCTGTAAAGGAATTTGACAGTCCTGAAATGGATATCCAAAGAAAATAATAGGAATAGGAGATCTGCCCCAATAACTTTTTTTTTTTTAAGTACAAATTCTAATCTACCAGGTACCTTGGGTGGAAGACAAGCCTCAAAGCAGCTGTGTGACCTTAGAGAAGCCTTCTTCCTGATATAGGCCTCAGTTTCCCCATATGTAAAATAGAGAGACTGGGTTTCAATGATCTCTGAGGGGCACATTTCTATTTAAACACCCTATGGGCCTATATGAGGTCTGAGGCTTTCATTTCACAGCCTTGCAATAACTGCTCGAATCCCAGAACTTGATGACATGGTTCCTCACAGTGGGCGCTTGGCCCTTATGTCCATCAGCTAAGATTGTGTGGAAAATTCCAGAGACGATATAAAAAGAAATAATGCAGTCACGATGGCATATCATCTGCACTGACAAGAGGTTTCTGAGATTCTTGTTTTGAGATTAAGCAGCAAAGATGAACTCTTTGAGCCCACTCAACCAGGCTCTCACCCCCACTGCTCCACCAAAAATGCTTTTCCAAGGTCACCAACAACTCCACACTTTATCCTCATCTTCCTGCACCTCTCAGCAGTATTCCTCCCAGCTGACCTCTTCCAGGACACCCCCACATGCCTGGTTTACCTTCCACCTTCCTGGCTGCTCCTTTCCAGTATCCTTTGCTTGTTTCTCCGCATCTCCCAACCTCTCAACGTGACGGTGCCCCTGGACTTTCGACCTCTTCTTTTTCTTTTCATATCCACTCCCTGGTGATCTCACCAGTCTCATGGCCTTAAAAACACTAATTATGCCTAACATTACATCTCCAGCCCCGACATCTCCCTGCTACAGGGTGCTGAGTAAGCCTGAACAGCCAGATATCAGATGCTCAAGATAAAGGGACTTGTTTGCTATTGCAATAGGGGAGAAAAACATATTGATGGTAATGAGTTTTTAAAGCTTTCTTTGCAGAGGAAGATGAGTACTTGCTTCTTACTAAATAGGCAACATGTTTTTGAAAAGCCATGGAAACTTATGAGGAACAAAGCAATACTCTATATATAGCAGGTCTTGTCCCAGCACATTCATTCATTCATTCATCTTGTGCACAGAAAGAATGTGCCCATGAACCTGTGAGAATCATCCTTTTGGGAGGAGACCAGAGGCCCTTGTCTCTGGGGTACTCAAATTTAGCATTACAAGGAAGAAAGAGTAGAGGCCTACGAGCCCTTATTTCATGGTTACTGAATAAGCGAATGAATGAAATGGAGAAGGCATAGTTCTGTGCAGCTAATTAACCAAAAAGCCCATTACAAGGTGTATTAGTCAGCCAAAGGGGTGGTGATGCAAAGTACCAGAAGTCTTTTGGCTTTTTTTTTTTTTTTTTACAAGATACTTAGAACATAAATGTTACATAAAAAATATAGGGGTTTCCAATATGCCCTGCACCCTACCTCTCCCACATTTTCTGTTGGCTTTTATAAAGGTATTTATTTGGGGTAGAAGCTTACAGTCACGAGGCCCTAAAGAGTCCAACTCTAGGTACCATAAGAGGTACCTAGATTCTCAGCTGAACGTAATATAATCAAAGGGTATCACACCCAGAGGAACAGACCAGGTTACAAACATAACCTGTATCTCTTTTTGGAATTCATAAATAATATCAAACTGTCACACAAGACAATGATAAATAATCAGCTATTATATTTTGAGCACCAAACATATGCAAAAAATTATGGGAGGAGCTGCAAAGCTAAAATCAACTGAGGCTATTGGTCCCAGAGATCCAAACTCCTCGCCTCAGTGTTCCAGAATGAATGAACCAGGCCATTACTCACTGAGAAGGTCTCAGGGTTCCTTCCCCATCAGGGGTCCTCTCACCTCCCAGGCCAGTGTCTCTACTTGTCTGAACGCATAAGTTGTTGTTTTTTTTTTTACTTTTAATTCACAGCCTTTGAAAAACAATTACCTGAGTGAGCACAGAGCAAAGAGTTTAGTCTGTGAACAGTTTCTCAAAATACTCTTCTGAGAAGCATTTCTAGCCCTTTCCTGTTTGGTAGGGTTGGAGAAAGATAGGGACAGAGATATGAGGAAGGGGTCCGCACTCCCAGGAACATTAGTCTTGGATTTGATAACCACCCTGTGGGTGGGTTTCTCAGACCTGGAATTCTACCAGGATTCCCGTCAATCCCCGCCTGCCTGCCAAGACACATTCTACCCGAAGGTGAAGAACAACCACTGCATTGAGACCGAGCTCCCTGCAGCCAGTGGATGAGCAACGTCTGCCCACGCAGGCCATGTTATCATCCGCGGGAACTAACAGAGGGGCCTGTTCTCCCTCTTCCAAGCAGGCAGCACAGGAGAGCTTGCCAGGCAGAAATCCCCGGAGAGGCCCAGGCCTTCCTTGCCTCCTGCTTCCTGTGTTAAGATCTGGTCGAATGAAACTTTGTAAAAGCCCTTTCATCATGGAACTGGCAAAGCTTGCCCCCCATTTTTTATGATCTCTGCATTTTATTGTCCTATTAAAATCACAAAACAGAGCAAGAAAAAAGTCAAGAGGAGTTATTTTGTTTGTCTGCTCTCCCTGTTCAACAACTGGGCTGCTGCATTTCCAGATACCCCCACTTGTCTATTTGGATATGGACACTAGAAATTTCCCCCACTGGTGGCTGAAGCAGCGGAAACCTCAACCTGTTTTCAATTACCCTGTTGTACATCGCATGGTTTCATCCCTTTTCCAGTGGAAGAAAAACAATGATGAAAGCATTCCAGCTCCAGTGTGGCTCTCAGTCCCTCTGGGAGCAGCTGACATGCATTCCAAGGCGAGTTGGGTCACTGTGAAGGGTGGCTGAGGCCAGAGTGTGGGACCAGGGATGAGGGAGCAGACTAAAGCGCCATCCCCACTGGGTGAGCATCCCTCCTTACAGGTGGGAGCAGGGGTGTCTTATGATATGCCACGGTGAGGGCATTCCCAGGTCAGGTCCTGGGTAGCTAGAGAACAGAATAAGCCAGAGGGACAGAGACTTTGGGCCATACCAAACTGGCAGGGCTGAACAAGTGATTATTCCAAATGATAGTGTATATTAAAAAAACACCAGGGGGTATGTTAAAAAAAAAAATTCTGATTCAGCAATTCAGCAGGTCTAGGGTAGGGACCAGACAGGAATCTACATTTTTGCACAGTTTTGCAGCTGGTTCTGATATAGATGGTCTCTGCATTGCCACTTAAGAAGCACTGATGAAGAATGAGGTTGGTCAGACTGGAGACCAAAGTGATTTGTGTAGAGAAGTCCTAAGGACAAATCCAAGGCCAGAGTCTGGAGGAATGGACAGGGATGCACTCATAGGCTGAGGTCTGGCGGCCCAAAGGAAGCAGAGGCCCCAGTTTCAAGGCAATCATTGTTGAGAACAAGTTTCAGAGAAGCACCTACAAGCCAACAGTGTGGCAGATGGCACACATCAGGTAAACCCTGGACAGTGTTCATATCGCATAGAAGAAGATAAAATGGGGACCTAAGCAAGTGGTTTAGCCCCTCCAAATCCAGAATGAATGGGTAGTCCATAGAAGGATGGGTCTTTTGAGGAATTTTATCTTCCCTCAACAGAAATCTGTGGTAAGTATAAGCATTGCAAGGAAGCCGCAGTTCAATTGCACTACATCTATTCTTCGGGCTTGGATGATGCTAGATTCTTTGAGAGACTTTAAGAAGATGGCACAGCTCTGTTGTCAAGGGGCTTATAATATAAGTTAGGGAGACAAACCTAGCACTTAAAACACTTAAGAAAAATTGGCACTTAAGTATGCTCCAGTGGACAGCATTGAAGTGGTTGAGCACAATCTAGAGTATAAATGGAGTCCAGTGAGTTCAAGAAGAAGCTCATGGAGTAGGAATAGTGTTAGGACTAAGAGATTTTAAGCCCTCATTATCCTTCCTGCTTGGCCCCATTTTGCATCAAGCATGACCCTGTTCTACGCAGGCCACACTAAATGAAAGCAGACCTAAGCATCAGTTCTGGCCTACTTATGCCTTTGGGGACCCACATTCTTCTTCTTGCCCTGTCCCTGTTCTTCACAGTTTATAACAATTCATCTTCCCCATTAAGGCCTTGCCATTCCCTTGAACCTAACACACCACTACAGTTTTAGATTTTGCTACCGTCTTTCTCCCCACTCCCAGCATACAATGATTTTCAAACCCCTCCAGCCACCCTGCCTTTGGCCAACCTGAGGATGTCAGCATGCTCCCTGATCCAGCCCTGCCACAGCCCTTGAATCCTAATACCTTGGCATAACCTCCATGGGAAGCAGCCCTATGGGATTTTCCCCAGCCCCAGAGGAGGATTCACACACTAATGAGGGAAGAGAAGAAGTGAGGTGGAGTTGGAGGGGAAGAGACAGGTAAAGAGCAGTGGCCAGAGATGAGAGCCCACATTTTGAGATCAGTGATACTGTCCTCCCTTTCAATTAGTGTATTTCCTAATCTCAATCACTCTATTGGGAAGGAAGAGACCACAGTTTTTTGTTGAATCAAATAAATGCAATATATGGCACAAAGCATTAGCCAAGAGTGGTAGGTTGAATAACATACACTAACAAACACATGTTCTTAATCTACATTCCTGTGGGTGTGAATCCATTGTAAACAGGACCTTCATGAAGATGTTATTTTTAGCTAAGATATGGTCAACTGAAACAGGCTGGGCCTTAATCTGGATTTGAAGGCCTTATTAAAAGGAAATCACAAAGGCCAGGAAAGGAGAGGACAATGTCATGTGACTGGAGGCAGAAATCAAGCCAAAGAACCCCAAAGATTGCTGGCAGCAAGCACCAGAAGGCTACAGATTTTCAGAAGAAAGCAAACCTTGCCAATATCTTGATTTTGGACTTCTTTCTGATTTATTATAGAGGAGGACAAGTAACTATTTGTAGTAGATAAAATAATATATAAAGAACACAGGAGGTCAAAATTTTGAGAGGGCAAATCTATGAGCAATACATCCTATTGTTTAAATCAACCCGTAATGTGGTATTTGTGATAGCATCTCTGGCAGACTAAGACACCAAGCATAGTCTTCTACATCTTGATGAAACCACACGGGAAGATGGAGGCTGAAGCACAACTGAAATGTAAAGGAAAGTCTGAAGACACTGACCATTAGTGGAAGAACATCAGTTCCCTAGCCTCAACTTGGCCAAAGCAGTATCACTGGAGTCTCTTCTTGCTGAGCTTCATCTATAGGCTCTTGGAGACTCAGAACCAGTAGGAACTCTGAAGTCTGGTCTCCACGTGATTCCCAACTGGCTTTGCAATCAAAGAACAAATCACGTCCCGTACAAGAGCCCCTCTTCTGAACTTTCCACTGCAAAACAAATCATATGCTGCATTGAGTTATTAGTTGTTTATGTAGTTTGTGTCTTCTAAATCTCTCTCACACTCACTTGTTAATGTGCCTAAGAGTGTGTGTGTGTACCTGCATACACACACACACACACACACACACACACACACACACACATAAACTGCTTAAGGACAAGGACTGTTCTTTACTCAACATGCTGTGTGTTCCACATTGCCTGGAAGAATACCTTACACACAATTGGCATTCATAAACCATGCTAATGAGGAAGATTCACTTTATTAAAATAAGACAATGCTACTGAGAATCTGAGCCAAGGGGGAAGTCATGAAGAATGCCAGATACAAACATCTCTAGGGTCCCCCCTCACAGGAATGTTGTCCCCCAAATGTCCATTTATACTTTAACTCAGGCAAAGGGGCTAAACAAAACTTGCCAAAACCTGTATCCCCCTAATTGTATCTTTCAACATGTTTCTGTGAACAATGAGCATCTATGCAGGCACAAGCCAAAGTAGAACACTTGGAAGCTTGGGGATTTGTAGCCTAGACATAGAGCTTTGTGGAGAGGGTTGTCATTAGTTAGACAAGTAAAGATAAGCAATAATGATCTATTTTATCCACTCTGTAAAACTGTGGAAGAGCCATTCTTCCCTTCCCCAAAGCCCCTAGTTGATAAATAAAGATTTGCAGGAAATGTCAGTCTGGGGTCCCCCACGGTTTCCTTCTTTTTTCACAATGAGTCAACCACAGCAGTTTCCCTCCTCCTCCTCATCTCATTAGCATTGGATATCAGGAAGGACTTAAGGAGAAGGCTCAGAGGTCTACGGCCCTGCCTCCTTTAGATGAGGGTGAGCAGTCCCAGGAGACATATTTCATCAGGGCTTGTCCAGGGTTTGGGCCAATCCCACAGCATTCCAGATTCCTAAATCTTAGTTAAAATCCTTGTGGGAGCAGAAAACCCTCTAAGCAGGAGAAAACCATCATCCTTGCTCTAAAACGTTATTGTCTTTCTGGGTAAATTATTCTTTTTTGATAAGTTATATTTTGTGTCTAGGGCAACATGTTACTTCTCCCAGAAAAGCATGGATTCAAAGTGCTCTGAAGTAAAAAGTAAAAACTGTTCTGAAGTAAAAAGTAAAAAGTTCTGAAATAAAGCCAGTCTTCAGATTACCTAACTTGCTGTATCCCATATGCAATTTAAGGAAACCAAGTATCACCTTTTCCCAGGGGAAAAAGGGTCTGCCATTTTGGCAAACCAGGTGTGATCTCAGATATAGGAGAAAGTTGCCCTGTCTTTGGCAACAAGAGCAAACTTAATGAGAAAGAAACAAAGACTCTGCATTGTTGAGCTGGACGGCCACCCAAATATCCCAGAGAATGAACTTTAACTTTCTCAACAGAGAAGCAACCGCAAGAAGTTTGGCAGCCAATGGAAAAAGTTCCTCCATGAATATGTGACCTTCATATGCTTCATCTTTTCAAAGAATCAACCCAAGGCCTGAAAGCTATGGGTCTTTTCCTGTTTTGCTTTACTGGCAGCCTCAGAACAGAGGGTACAGTTTTGCTTCTGTCTTTAGAGATGTCCTTGCCTTGCCCTCCAAGGCTTGTGGCCAACTGAACAGTTTTGGCCAGACAGAAATAATCTTCAATTCCAAGAATGCCCAGGAATCAGCAGACCTAGGTGGTTTCTAAGCTTATTTCCTGTGTTCAGATTCTGGCTTGGAATCCCAGTTTGGCCTTGCTACAGCAGCTAGAAGGTAGAAAAGGTGAGAAATTCTCTAAAATGTGTCCAAGTTTTCTATTTATTGGAGAGATGATAAACCAACCACTATTTGGAGGAGCTAGCTGGCTGGCAGTGATTTTCCAAGAATTTCCAAATAACTGTGCCTGGCCTAATGAAGGGAGGTACCAGGAATGGAATAAAAAGGAGCAAAGTAAAAAGTGATTTATCGGTGCCTCAGGCAATTTAAGATTGGAATGGACAGCACAGCCAAAAGTATCTTGCTACTGCAGTAGGGAAATTAGCCAAAGGTGGTGTCAAATGGAGCAACAAAGGATGATAATTTCACTCAAAAAGTCAACTCTAGGCAAAGGATATGGGTCCTGAGGAACCTACCAGGTTACATGCTAAATTTGTTTAAACCAGAACTGAATGTGTGTGTGTGAGAGAGTGTGTGTGAGAGACAGAGAGAGAAAAAGAGAGAGAGAGTTATATAGAGAGAGTAAATAGAAGTACATTATCCTATTAGAGAAGAAGTTTAAGGGAGGGTTGAGAAAGGCCTCTGTTCTTTCTGATGTATTGTAGAGGAGGGCGAGTAACTATTTGTAGTAAGTGAAGTAATATATAAAGAACACCGGAAGTCAAAATGTTGAGAGGGCAAAGGAGAATCAAAACGAGAGGCAGAAATGATGAATGAAAGAAGCTGCCTTATAAGTGAAGGAGAAAATGAAGACTTTGGCTTTCCTGAAGATATGCAATTGGTCTAAGCCTTCTAAAGGAGTTAAATGCAGTCCTTCTGGAGATGTGTGGATTGCTGAAGAGAAACCACGGGCATGAATCACCCACCACAGTCCCTGGAAGAGGTTTGGTAGTGGGACACCCCAATGAGGAGTGATGTTGGCCATTGTTCTCTAGGAGGTGATGAGGCTGTGACCACAATTTACTAAAATACTCACTATTGTCCACTAATGCTGGATGTGCTCAGGTGCTTCTATACCAATAAGTTTTATGAAATGAGTGTGAACTTTAGAGTGAGACACAACCTTTCTTTATGCATATCATCATCATCATCATCATCATATCCTCCTAATGAGGCTAAGGAGTTTAAAGGAGATAGCATAGATAGTATTTACCATCGTGCCTGGAACACAGTAGATGTCCTATGTTCACTCCCTTTCCCTCACCGTGAAGAGAGAAAAGGTACCCTCAGAAGAAGCTTGAGACACATTTTCTAGAGACAGAAAAGTGAAGGGCATGGGATGTTCAGTGGTTTTGTTCATTGATTCTTCCAGTGGAAGGTTAGGAATAATGGACAAAAAAGGAAGCTATGAGAAGCAAAGACGGTGTATAACAATGGAATTCAAACCAAGTTTTGTATTTCTGATTCGTGATTTCAGACGTTTAATGTATGGCCTCTGGCTAAGAGTGGAGACCAAATGAACTGATCCAGAGGCTTTAACTAAATATGAGAAAGACACCAGATAAAATGATGGAGATAAACTAAAAAAGAGCAAGAGGTTTGGCAAGGGAGACAAAATTGGAAAAGTGATTTGTAAATAACATGAAGAAATAACTTAAAAATGAGCAAAAACAATACTAATAAACTCAGATCTCTATGTTCCAATGCCAGAGAATGGGCAATAGGGAGCAAGATTCCAATACTGAATGGAAAATCTGATTCAAAAGTTTCACCAGAACTGGTTGAAATGGGAACTCAACATCGGAATGCTGGAAACAGGCTGAGAAGGAAAGACAAAACAGTTTTAAGACCAATAATACTGTGTTGCTGATGGTGTTACTCACACATTGTAGGCAGAGATACAAAATGGAACCATTTTTCTGGAGGGCATTTGAAAGTATATCATAAATGTTGTGGAGTGTCATCACAGCCTCTGTTCACAACAAGGGGAAGCTACAGGGAGTATTGCCTGCTATATTGGTTTCCTATGGCTGCTGTCCAAGTTACCACTCACAAATTCATTAAATTAAAATAAATTGATTCTCTTACAGTTCTGGAGGTCAGAAATCTGAAATGGGTCTCAATGAGCTAAAACCAAGTTGCCAGCTTGTCTGCATTCCTTTCTGGAGCCTCTAGAGGAGACTCTGTTCTCTTGCCTTGCCTTTTCCAACTTTTAGCAGCTGCTCACATTCCATGACTCATGGCCCACTTCCTCCACCTTCAAAGCCAGCAATGGCTGCCACGTCTTTCTCACATGGCATCATTCTGACACTCTCTCTTTACTCCTTCTCTCTTCCACTTGTAAAGGACACTTGTGATCACATTGGGCCCCCCTGGATAATGTAAGATAATCTCCCCACCTTAATTCCCTCTGTGACCTTAATTCTTCTTTGCCACATAAACTAACAACATATTCAGAGATTCCAAGGATTAGGATGTGGGTATCTTTGGGGAGATGTTATTCTGCCATCCTCTACTGCTGACAGCTCACAGCTCAGTCCCTCCCCAGGAATTATCTTTGACTCAAGGCAGCTGTGTCCCCAAAGGTTAGGCCTTTCCTGTGGAAAACTGGCATCCAATGACAGGTCAATTTGAGGGCTGAAGGTTCAGCTTCCTTGCCTCAATATGAGTCAACTCTGAAGGGCATCCTGGCTCTAGAGCCCCCATTGATCAAACAAGGTCATCATTGCAATGCTACTTCTTTCTCTGCCAAATCCTGTTTTCCTTACTCTCCCCAAAATGTTGTTCTAAAGGGTTTCCCCACAAAATCTTCCTGCCAACAAATCTCTGTCTCAGAGTGTTTCCTGGAAAACCTGACCTAAGGCAGTATCAAGAGTAGTCAAGGAAGAAGGTTCTAAAATGGGATTTGGGAGCTGTATCACCTGCTGGCCCATTAGCAGTGAGCATCCCATCACTAGTGGAAAATAGAAAATGTATAGCTCTCAGATGTTACACTGGTGCAAGTGTTAACTATTCACCAGTGTTAAGCCAGGATGGGATTCAAGTGGAAGGGAAAGCACAGGAGCATTTGAGCAATCCAGGGAAGACTGGACTTGATATTGCTGAGTACTATCTATGTATTGGAAAAAGACAATGAAAAGCTGGTGGTAATTGACTGCCAACTGAAGTCAAAGTGTGAAAGCCAGAGGGCCTCCTTGGCAGAACATAAAGAGATTCTCACCCTGTATGGCCAGAAGACAGAAAAGGCTGAGGATCAGGCCCAGGGTTTAATTATAAGTGTAGCAGAACTCAAAAAAAGGTTGAATTCTCAATCCCAACAAATCTGCTCTGCCAAGATTAGGATCCTGGTTGGAAAATAGTGGGGACCCTAAGACTTGAGAGAGAGGCATTCTGGGTTGATGTTCTTAAATATCTTTAAAACTTAGATCCCTCTAGGATCCTCTGAGTTTGCAGAAGTGACCTACTCCTCCCTGTTAACAGCTAGAGCTCCTCCCTTACTTGAAGACAATGCAGAGGCCTCTGCCTTGCAAGACAATATGGCCTCCCTCAGGATCTAGCCCCTATCTATCTTCCTGGTCACCAGAGGGTCACATAGGGTCAAGCTGCAACAAAACCTTGCCAGTAAAGCACTGGGTCTGCTATGAGAGGAAAGAGACTATGTCCCAAAGGGTCCCAGCCAACATGTGCCAGCAGGATTCAGTAAACTATAAATGGGACTGTCTCTTGAGAGTGCTGGATCAAGGGGAGTAAAGTATAAATTTAAATAAGGGTGAGATATTTGCTATGAAAGCACTCTTTTTATGATACAGGATTTATCAACACTGGTGAGCAGATGGCGTTAGCATTCTGCTATGATGGCTTTTGGAAACTAAGAAAAACACACAATTCTAGGCTCTTCAGGTCTAGTGATTCTGTTTCCCAGAGCAGAAACACTTCTACCAAGATCACTGCAAGAATCTCAATAAACTTTAAGCTAAGGCTGCTGCCAGGTACGTTGGGCTTCTTGTGCCTAGGGACCAACAGGCATGGGTAACTGACCATCCTGGCAGGGGTGATTGACCCTGGTTATCAGGAGAAGGTAGGGCTGTTGTTACAATGGGGATAGAGAAAATTGTTTGACACTCAGAAGGACCTCTGGGGCATCTCTTGGTAATCCCTTGACCAAGGTAATCTGATCAATTATAATGATAAATGTAGAAGAGCGGGAGTCATGGCTTGAGAAGGGCATGAGGACCAGGGGCTCAGATTCCTCAAGAATGAGGGTCTGGGCCACCCCTCAAGTAAGCCTCCAGGACAGCAGAGCTGTTAGCCAAGGGGGAGGGAGCCCTACAATGGATTATAGAGGAGGGATTTGATGAGCATCAGTTACGTCCCTGAGAACAGTTACATCAGTGAGGGCCAGAATTCTAGAGGAGCTGTTCCCAGTTGGGGTGAATTTTTGATGAGAAACAAGTGACTCTAAGAGGTGCAGGGGATGACTGTCATGGATGCTGTGATGCATCAGCAGTTTCCCCCTTCAGGTATGAGGACTCATGCCCCCAGCTGCCAGGAGTGTTGCCTTCTGATGGCCAGCAGTTGAGTCCTTCTCTAGAAACTGCTCTCATCTAAAGCATGATCTCTTATCTAAGGTCATGCCCTCTCCCTGGAGGGAACCTGAATCCAATGAATGGACTGTACAAGGGTACAAAGGCTCAGTTCCCTTGCCTCAATTTGGGACAACTCTAAAGGGCCCTCCAAACTCCAGAGGTTCCCAGAGTCAGCTGAGGCCACTGTTGCAATGCATCACGGTTCATTCCCTCACTCTCTCACAGGTGTTGAGGGCATTCCCTAGTAAACTTCCTACATACCAATCTCCATCTCAGAATCTGTTACCTCAGAACATGACCTAAAACACAATATATAAATATATATAAATCCTTTAAAATATTCAAACACTTTGACCCAGTGTTCTAGCATCTAGGATAGCCTAAGGAAATAATGAGAGATTCAATCACAGTTTTGAGTTTGCTGATGTTATAATAATAATTTTTAAAAAACTATAAACAACCAAACCTTTCAACAAGGGGGTGATAACTAAAATAATGGTATAGAATTATTTGCAATTCATATTTTTGAAGAATATATAGTGATATAGGAAAATGTCCACAATATAATTGTAAGTGAAAGCAACATGATTCAGAACTATAAAACTATAAATACCTATTACCTGAAGAGCTGTCCTGTGAAGGAGAAATTAGATGATCCCAGTGAGTAAATGTATGCAAATAATCCAAGGAGACACTCAAATTTTATTTTGGCCTCTTTTTAGATGAAATAAAGATGGTGAGATATGTTCAAGAATAGCATAAGTGACCATTTGGCAAGACTGGTATACAGTGGAGTTAAATATTAACTTAAAAATATTTTAAGGGACTTTTTACCCTCAGGAATCCCATTTCACAGAGAATAAGTGTCTTAGAGATTAGTAGTTTGGGTTTGCTTTGCTTTCCTTTGTTTTCTCTTGGTGTGCAAGATTGATTGGTTTGTCCTAGTTAATTTAACTCTCAAAGCCTTCTGATTTCTTTGGTTTACTTTGACAATTCAGTAAAGAGTAATATTGCTTGATCATTCCCCTCCTCAAAACCCTACAACCCTCAGACTTTCAATACAAGCTTTAGAGAAAAGAATTCGAATAAAGGAAACTCATTAAGATCATACCACCAAGAAAGGCTCCTAAGAATCTCTAAGCAATAGAAAGGAGTGAACCAGCCCTGAGATGCAAGGGAAGGGACTGTGTGCTTTTTAAAACTAAGATTTTATATTTAGATAAACTAATTATGATTTAAGTCATGTTTCATGTTTAAATAATAACGTGCATATTCTCTCACTTTCAGCAGAACTCAACCACACCAAAGCAGTTCAAGGAATCTGATCCCATCGCCCTGCCAAGCCCCTGACATTTTCCAGGTCTGAATAAAAATCAAACATTCTCATTTTCCCAGTTTCCTACCCCCACCCCACATGGAGAGGAAAATTAGGTTTTGAGGAGCAGCCACTCCTCACTCCGGTGAATGCTTAGCCTATGTTATAGAGGCGGAGGCTACATTTAAGCTCTGCGGAGGGATGAGCCCTGCCTTCACTTGTCTTCTTTGCACCCTTCCACTTCAGTAAGGCGTGTCAGGCCCTGTCCAGCCCTGCCATACCCCTTCCAACCAAGGATGCCCCAGCCTGGCCATGGATGAGGAGGTCCTCGGAGCAAGGGGGGTCTGGAGAGCCTGCTGTGCCCCGGGTGAGGGTCTGGTGCTCCACGTGAAGCCTGCAGGGCCTTCTTACTGAGCCTGTGCTCCCTGTTGGAGCTAAGTCCTGGCCCTCAATTCCATCCCTGCCCTCCAGGACAGGGACTGCGATAGTACAGCTGGACGTACAGTATGAAGGGTTGGCCCTGTGGCCATTCCGTAATTTAATTCAGTCAGAACCAGGCCCTAATTCCAAGAAAACCCAGATTGGCTAGGACAGCCCTCTGATGAGTGACCCATCGCCTGCTTCATGCTGAGGACTGCAGCCTCCCCACCTCTGTTCCCGCACTGGCTTTGGCAACTATCCTCACTTTTGGCACTTAAAAGGTGCTCAAGAAATATTTGAGAAATTAATAAAAAGATTGTGGGTATAAACTTAGATATGATTTGAAGGCAAAACAAGGTCATCTTGACCGTGCTTTTCTCCCTCTTAGTGTTAAGTCACAACAGGGTCTCCCTGTCAGGAAGTAGCATGTGGATCTTCAGTGCCTGTGGTTTTGTGTTCCCAGTAAGTCATCAAGGTGTGCTGATATCTGATCCCTACCTTTTCACCTCACTGATACCCTCTCCCTCCCTTTCCACCTCATTTTTCTCTCTAATGTGATTAGAATATAAAAATATACCAAGGGGAGTTGGCTAGAGAATAAAAGCGACAAAGGGACTCTAAAGTAACTGCATGGTTAAAGAAAACTAACAGTGAAAAATAAAGGTAGCATAATAGATTTGGTTCCTCTCCATTCTATCTATGCAACAGGAACACCTCTCTGATGTAGAGCAATAGATAGAAAAAGAACCCACGTGAAACCAGAACACATGTTTATTCAACAAATATATTTAAAGTACTTGCTATGGGTCAGGCACCACCTAGATGCCACAGAGATATAGACTCAAGCCCTGCCCTCATGGAACAGACATTCCAGCAGCTCACAGATTTATCAGAAGATTGTCCCACAATGCCTGCTACACTGACCAACAATATCAGACACAGTAGGGCTAGTGTAAAAGGCTTAACCAATCCTTAGATGCTCCCAGGTGTGCTGAGAATGGGAAATGCCAGCCAGAAAGATCCCATGAAAAGGATTGCCTGGAACAACTCAAGAAAATCTGCAAAAGCACACCCTCTATGCATGCCTCCTCTACCAAGCAGAAAGACAAAATTGAACCAGAGAGGGAGCCACTGTGGCTCAAGCAGTTGAGCTCCTACTTCCCACAAGAGAGGTCCCAGGTTCGGTGCCTGATGCCTCCTAAAAAAAAACAAACAACAAGCAAACAAACGAAAAAACCAACTCAGGGAAGCCAAAGTGGCTCAGTAGTTGAGCACCGGCTTTCCACATACGAGGTCCCAGGTTCAATCCCTGGCCCTGGTATCTGGAAAAAAAAAAAAATTTAATCAGAGAAAACAGATTTAACATCCAAAAAGGAGCACCTTGAAAGAAGTGCTAATATCTCAGCTTGAGCACAAGTTCCCTGGGTGCTACCACGGCCCGGGGCAAAACTGCAAAGGAGGTAAAGTTGGTCTTGCAACCTTCCCAACATTTGTCTCATTATCAACTTCCCAGACACCTGCAAGTACTTACACTGCCTTAAATCTGCTCCAAATCCTCCAATAGGCCTAGACATGCCATCAGACTATTGTCTGCTTAAAGTTGTAAATGAGGTTTAATCTTACCAGGGATGCCTTAACATCGCCTGGCAGATCCTCCACTGAAGCAGGCAGGAGGTGGAGTAATGGAAAAAGCACAGGTTTGGAGCGGGAGAGACTTGGTTTTCCACCCTGTCTCCACCACTTACTATTTTGTGACCTCAGGCAAGTTACTTCACCACTTTTCAGCCTCCATGTTCTTGGTCATAAAATGTAGATAATAATGTCTGCCCAAATGCATTTTGAAAAAAAAAGACTAAACACAAACCACCCCTTCATTATTTATCTACTCTTCTTTATCTTGCAAGGGAATCTATAAAGCTCAGCAAAAAAGAAAATAAAATAAATAGGCATTGGCAGAGGTCACAAATAGGGAGCACCTCCTCTAATTTGCTGTTGTTGGGTGCCTTGGCTGGGTGGTGTGAGGGCTCCTGGTACAAAGTGCAGAAAGCCAGGGGACCACCTTAGCAGGAGCCAGGCCTCTGCACAAAATGTGTGGAAGATGCCATCAGTACTATGACTCCCCTCAGAAAGAGCATAAAAAGCAATGAGCATTCTTAATAACTTCAAAAAACTCTGGCTTCTAAAGAGTTTTATTGCCCTGGAAATAAAGAAGAGTAGAAAGAGGATCGGCTCAATTTGCGGAGGTAACGTTATTGAGATTCACAACCTACTGCCTGGCAATACCTCAGGGCTGGCCTTCACAATCAGTTCCTACTTGGAGCAAAGTAAAGGCTTTGACCCACTATTCCACCCGGGTTCCACTGCTCTCTGTCAGGCAGCCTGTGCTTGGTTCCCACCCAGCCAAGCCTTCCCAGCACGGTGGACAAGCTTCTGCTCTCCTGCCTCCATGCTTTCCCTGCTGCTCTCCTCTCCACCTGAAAGCTCTCCTTGCATGTTGGCCCATACAACCTTCCCCACACATCCAAGCTCCATGACTAATGGACATTTCTCATGATATTTTATTTTTCTAGAAAGAAACCATCTATAGCTGTCAATACACTGAAACAGCTTTTTCTTTGCGGGTGCTCCTACAAATATGGGTCTGAATGCTGGGTGGGGCCAACTGCCAGTGGGGAAAGGGAATAGAAGCCGGAGCCGAATGGTGTCCATGGACCAGGGCTGCTGGGGCTGATCAAGTTGGTGCCTGGACACTGCAGACCTGGCTTTCTCTCCAGAATACAGTCCTCAATCAGGTGTTCCCCTCACTATCAACTCAGGTGCTTTTAAAAACATATTGATCCCCATCTCCAGACCCCAAACCTACTAAAGCAGAATACCTGTGGGTTGAGCCTGGGCCTCTGTATATATTTTTATTACATATTTTAAAGCCTCCACAATGGATGCTAGTGTGCAACCCTAGCTAAAAGCCACTCCTCTCAGATAAATACTTTTCTATATAAGGGAAATAGGATACTATGGTTTTACTTCAAAGGCTGTACAAATAGAGCTGATGGAAAATAACACAAAAAGCAGTAATTGGACAACCTGAACATTTGCAAAGCAAAGAGGCCAGGTAATAAGGAGTTTGGGATGTCCAAAGATCTGATAAGGTTTCGTTATATCTTAGAATTTATTGGAGAACAAAGGGGAGTAGATACAGGAAATGTCTGGACATTTGTCCTGAAATTAACCAGCACTTATAGGTCTGTAACTAACAAAGCAAGGACAGTTAGGAGCAAAAAGATGATTTTTAAATATGTCAGGACAGTGGAATTTCTCAAGCAATAAGCAAAAAGTCTTCGTTAAGGTCAAAGAATGCAAAACAACATGTTGTTTTATTTTGGAAAGGGTAACCATGTGAGAGGAGAAAAGAAACACAACAGATGTTACATTTTTGGACTTGAGTTGCAGCATTTCATACATCAGCTCATGAAATTTTAATTGCTGACATGGTTCAAACTGGCAAAGAGAGCAAGTCACATGGGTTGGACACTAACAAAAAAATATAAAGAAAAGGTGAGGCCTCTGCGGCAACTCTCCCGCAGGAAGAGGTGATTAGCAGGGTACCCCCGGGAATCAGGGCTTGCTCATTCCAGATTTAATTTTGCATTCTAATTAGCAATGTGGAAGAGAGAACAGAAGACCCCTGAAAGAAATATAAAGAAGGCTTGTCAAGGGGGCTGCTTGGCCAACTCCAGGGAGGGTGCAAAATGCAGTAGATGAGCCCATGAGATTAACCTATGGGCAAAAACAACAGGAAACTGAGACTCCATTTATAAAAAGGCAAGCTAGTGTATTGGCTAGCTCTGGAAAATTAATCAGAACCCCTTATGTTGCAGAAGCAAAAGGTCCCAGGCTACAGAATTATTTGAACCAACAAAAGAAATGAGAATGGACAGCACCTAGTTAGGTCAGGCTACGGAGGAGCCAGCAAACCTTCCCGCAGTCTGCCCCACCCGGCATCCAGACCCATATTTGCAAAAGCACCTGCAAAGACAAAGCTGGCTTAGTATATTACAGCTATAGATGGTTTCTTTCTAGGAAAATAAAATATTACAAGCATAGTCCAATAGCCAAATAACCCACTTGAAAACATTTTTCCCGTGCCATACTTTGATCTATGTATGCAAATATCCTAAACCAAAACAGTACCCATATTTGCAGAACAACCTGATCTAAGAAGAAAGAGAGGGAAAATTGGGTTGGCGGGTCAAGGGGAGAAAGGAATCTTCATTACCAATGTCTGCCCTTGGGATAATAAAAACGACCGTGTGTTGAGGGATCTAGCCCTATACTATCACGTAATTCATATTGTTCCATTTAACTATGATGGCCCATTTCTGAGGCAATTATGATACTTAAGACTTAGAGAAGTTAAGCAACTTGCCTTAAAATATACATCTAGTGAGTGGAATTGGCTGGATTTGAATTCGTCCAAATTCAAAACCTTGGGCTCCAAAGCCTATGCTCTTTCCCTCTGCAGCACAGTCACCCAGTTATCATTAAGAGGGCTCTTTCCACTTTCACCCATTTTCTTCCTAGCCTCAGTTCTGCCTCTCTGCCTGCAGGCTTAACACCTTGAGGAATTTTCACTGTGGCCCAGGTAGTTAGCAAACCTCTCTTTTACACAGAAATATTTGTGATGGTCTCCACAATTTCATGGGCTCCCTCTGGCTCACTAAAGTCAGGAAGGCAAAGATCTTATCCTTCTGGAAGTGTTCCTATTCCTTGGGCAGGCATCATGCAGTATTTTATAATTTCTAACTTCTGGTAAGTCAACCCCAGTACAAGAATCAAGTAAAAAGAATTGAAAATATGCTATTCCAAAGTTAATGGCATTTAAAAGGACATGTAGAAAACTGCAAGATCCCTGGGAGGGGCAGGATAGAAGAGCAGTTATGCATGCAGACACTGCTAGAGTGTCTGGGTCAATTCTGGTTCCACAACTTTCTATGTGAGCACAAGCAACCTGCCTAGCCTCTCTGTGCCTCAATTTCCTCATCAGTAAAATAGGTTGTAGGGAGCATTCTGAGTAAAGCTTTTAGTATTGCTAAATGGATGCTAGAGGAAAAAAAAGGTATAGAGGAAAGGGTTCCATAAGCTTCAAAATGCACCTCAACATCCCTAGACAAAGACTTTTCAGATATTTACATCCGTTGTTTACGTCTCCAGAAACTATTCCTTGTTTCTCTTGTCTTGTTGTAGAAAAATATACCTTTGAAGCTGTTCTTTCAAATATTTATCCCAGGTAAGATGCGGGATTGCAAGCTAGCAAAGCTTGGGCTGAAGTTGAGTGGCTTTCAGAAATGGGGCTCTTTGGGCAAACAAGAAGGAAGGAGTTGTGGGGTTGGAATGAGAGAGAAATGATCATGAGATTGGATTCCAAAAGGTCCAATATGAACATTTCCAGCAATAACAGATGCTTCCTGCTGACTTAAGATAAGGCTTTTCTATTTTGAACTTTTTGGGGAAACTGAGAAGCTGTTGAGATGTTGAAAAACTAAATCTGAACACAGGGTAGTGGAACTCAAGCGAAAAAATAGATTAACAAATCTAAAGTAGGCTGCAGGTCTCTCTTACCACCATTTCTCAGCATCCATCAAACACTCACTGCCTGTAAAAGCTGCTGCTGCTTCCAAGAGGCAAAGGGGGTGTGATCCTAACATTGCTCCTGCCACAAAAAGGAGAGGACTGGGCAAAAGTCCTGCTTGCTTGGTGGGGTGTATTCTACATGGAAAGGTTTTCTACCACACATAGCCTTCAACATGAGAAACCAAAGGCAGGGAGCCCTTAAACATTACAAATACTGTTTCACTAAAGCTACTTACCCCATAGGCAGCTTTGGCTGCCATCCTTGAATTTCTCAAGATTTTTCCAATATCCAAAAAAGTGTCTGGAATATAGTAGGTTCTCAAAAAATATCTGCAGAAGGAATAAATGAGGAGGGGTAGTTGTGTCACTGTAACCTGTCCCCTGAGAAGAGAGAGGGATAAAGCATTTTGCTAAGACATGCAAGAATGAGAGCCATCCTAGGATGGTAGAGAGAGCGCTAGACCTCTGTCTAGTCTCACAGCCAGTGTGCAGAAGAATTTCCCAAGGCTTTTGTTAAAAATGCGGATTCTAGGACTCCACTCCCCAAGAACTGAGATTCTGGGGTGGCTTCCAGGAATTTTCTTTTTTAACAAGCTCTTCAGGTGATTTCAATCCGGGTGGTCTGTGGCACTTGCTTTAAGGAACAGCTACTCTGGACCCCACTTACTGGAAGCCTTAAAGCTGAGCTTCAGTGATGATCAGAATTCTGGCCACCTTTTTCTCCCAGGGGAACTCTTTAGCTTCTCAAAATTGAACGGATGCCAGCATCATCCAAGACCTAAATGCAAGAAGATATGTTCTGGAGAAGATGATATCTAAAGCCACTCATCAGCAACCAAGCCCAGCTCAACTAAAAGAGGAGTTCCTGATGTTAATAAAGGGCAGTAACATTGCCTGAATCATAGCCCCTGCCCCACTAAAATTCCTGTCACATGAATAAAAGCCATCTGCCTAAAAGCATGCCTTCCTTGGAGAGAAAAGTCCTGAAAAATTTAGAGGTTTTTATTGCTCTGTTTTAGAAATACCCATGTTTTATTATAAAATATAGGTAAATTGAGAGCATAATATTCTGCAAAGCATCATAAAAGTTCAATTTTTGTTATTACTGGCTTGATTCTAATGGTGGGCTTTTAATAGAAACAAAATAATAAGGGACATTCCTCTGAATAGCCTGTCAGAGAAGACAGAGGAAATTTAGAGTTTAGGGATGTTCCAACAAACTTGGGAGGCATGTGTCTTTAAAGGTTCAAGTCTGAGACACATAAAACTCAGAGATCAGGAAACATTCCCTCCCTAGACCAGGAGTGTAATGTTTCACCAGGTGTGTGAGTGAGAGAAGCCAAACACGGGACTAAGGAGGAACTGGTCACTGAGTCCCGAATCTTAATCCACTGAAGTGAAATACAAACTGCACACTGTAGCTGGGCAAAGAGACTGGAAAGATGGTGCTGTGTCGCTCACCTGCTCCCTGGAATGCCGTCCAACAACATCAGGGCTTTCCTCTCTGCAGCAACCTGTCCCCTACCTTCTGTCAAACCAAAGGTGGTCCCAAGACTCTTCTATTTAATTCTGCTAGTGTGTGGTGATGCCTAATATATACTCTCAGAACTGTCGATGAAGTGATCACTCCTGCCTAGTACTTGTCATTCCAGAGGAGGGTCAAGTCATGCATTTGAAATGAGAAGACATCCTTAAAGTTCCCTGTGGAATTTTAAAGAGCAAGACATGATCAGAAATTCAAATTACAAGCTCCAGAAGCACAAGTTATTTATGAATAGGTTGTATCCCATAAGTTTACTCTTTTAATTCATAGTTTAGAGGTCAGAGCACATTTTTTCAAAGGGACCATGTTAGAAATGGTTATCAGGTTTGATGTCCAGACCTACTGAATTTAAAATATAGCTGAAATTATATACATTTGTAGTAAAAACAGTAAAAATATTTCTGCTGCATTATTAATTAAAAATAATTTAAACAAAAATATTTAAAAGTTATCTTTAATGAGACATCCTCATGAAATAATGTTTAATTAGAAGTTGATGAAAAGGAGGTTTTGTAGAGTCTAGAGAGACGGACACACAAGGACTTTTGATGCTTATCTCACATTCTTTTTAAAAGTAACATTTTCTCAATAAAAATAGTACCTGTTTGCTGTAGAAAAATTGAAAACTACATAAAAATTTAGTGCAAAAAATATACTTTATGCATGGTCAACAGAATATAACTACTTTTAGCATTTTGGTATATTTCTGTATAGGCATTTTATTCTAAACACATATGCATGTATTTTTTCAATTAGAAACATACTCTAGAAACATCTTTGTAACCTATTTTTTTCACTTTACTACAAAACTGTCCATTTTATCACAATTTCATCAACACTCTGTCTAAGCTTTCTTCTTGACCCTTGCCAAATTGATCGGCCAAAAGTGATGTTCCATTTAATTTTCGTTTATTTGATCACTATCAAGATTGATTTTGGCTTTTCTTCTCTTTCATGGCAACTCTTTTATATACATACATAATCTTTTGTGTCTTTTGCTTACTTTTCTGCTGGAATACCTATATGTCTCTTTGAGTTGAAAAGATTGTGAATACAACCTGCGCGGATCAAGATGGCAGAGTGCGATGCTTCAGGACTCTTCCTCCCTCCCCCCACAGAAGTTGTGAACAGCAAGCAAGAATAGGAAGAAATGTCTTTTGCAAAGTTCCAGAGAAAGGACTGCAATAACAGGTGAGTGCGAAATCAAGAAAAAGGCTACTTAAAGGAGGCAGGATCTCTTGGTGCCCTGGCTGCCTCTCGCCGACCACTCCAAGTGCACAGATATGTGGTCCCAGGTTTGGACCAAGCAGAGTAACTCTCTTGCACATACTGGGAGCATGTCTGTCTCATGGTGGCCTGAGGGACACGCCTTCCCAGAACTTATACCACGCAGGTAGAAGGCGACACACAGAGCCTTCCTACAGAAATGCTAAGGAAAACAGGTCAAGTTTTGCTGCCGGGGGCAAGGAATTGCTGGCTGTAGAATATACATTGCTTGGGATCCTGAGAAAACTAATTCCTAGGGGAAAAGAGACATCTGTCTCTCTGTAAATGGGGGAATTCCCAGGACCACATGCCCATGCCCAAGACAAGACACAGGCAGAAAGGATCAGGGCAGCCCCTCAGTCTGCAAAGACTGGAAAAGGTGCTTTCCTTTTTTGTTTTGTTTTGTTTTGTTTTGTTGATTTGTTTGTTTGTTTTTGTTAGCTCCTGGCATTCAAGGAAGGCGCTGTCATAACACTAGCTGAATACAAGCTTAAGGAACAGAAATCTCAGAGTCTAAAATCCAGTAATAACACATTAAAATATCAAAATGGCCAAGTTTCAACAAAAGATTACAAAATATACAAAGAAACAGGAAGTGATGGCTCAAGCAAGGGAGAAAATTAAAGAATTAGAAACCGTCAATGAGGAGGACCAGACCTGGGACATACCAGACGAAGATTGTTGGGTTTTTTTTTTTTTTAATTGTCCTAATTATGCTCAAAGAGCTAAAGAAAAACATGGACAAAGAACTAAAGGAAATCTGGGAAACAATAGATGCACACAAACAGATTATCAACAGAGCAATGAAAATTATGAACAGGAAACAGACCTGAAGACCACAGTAACAGAAATTAAAAATTCCCTAGAGGGATTCAATAGCAGATTGGCGCTGGCAGAAAAAAGAATCAGTGAACTTGAAGATAAGATGATTGAAATCATTCAGTCTGAGGAGCAAAAATAAGAAAAAGTGAAAAAAACATAAACAGAGCCTGAGTAACCTGTGGGACACGACCAAGCATACCAATATACACATTGTAGGAATCCCAAAAGGAAAAGAAAAAGGGAAAGGAGCAGAGAGAATATACTAAGAAATAATGGCTGAAAACTTCCCACATTTAATGGAAGACATAAATACACACACTCAAGATGCTCAATGAACTCCAAACAGAATAAACCCAAATAGACCTATGCCGCAGCATGTTATTACCAAACTGTTGAATGCCAAAGATAGAATTATGAAAGTCCCAAAAGAGAAGCAATATGTCATATACAAGGGAGCCTTAATAAGATTAAGCACCTAGTTCTCATCAGAAACCATGGAGGCAAGAAGGCAGTGGGATGACATATTTAAAGTGCTGAAAGCCAAAAACTGTCAACCAAGAAATCTTTATCTGGCAAAACTATCTTTCAAAAATAAGAGAGACGTTAAGACATTCCCAGATATACAAAAGCTGAGAAAGTTCATTACCACTAGGCTATCCCTACAAGAGATGCTAAAGAGAGTTCTGCAGGTAAAAGGAAAGAACAATAGATAATATCAGAGCTCATGAAAAAATTAAAATCTCTGGTGAAGGTAACAACATTGGTAAATATGAATGCCAATACTGTTGTATTTTTGGTTTTAACTCCATTTTTTACTTACTACAGGATCTAAAAGCAAATACATAAAATGTAATGATAAATCAGTAGTTTGGGACTCCTAGTGCATAAACTTGTAATTTGTGACAAGAACTTCAGAAAGGTGGAGGGACAGAAGGGTATAGGAACATACTTTTCATGTACTATTGAAGATTAAGTTGGCATCAAAACAAATGAGATTGTTACAGATTGAGGATGCTAAATTTAAGTCCCATGGTAACCACAAAGAAAATATTGGAGAATATGCAAGCTCACAGAAAAAGAAATTAGAGTAAAGCTTGCCAGGGCATGGGGAATGGCGAATTAATGCAAAAAGGGTATATAGTTTCTATTTGGGGAGATGAGAAAGTTTTAGTAATTCGAAGGTGGTGAGGGTACCACAACGTAGAGAATGTGATTAATCCCACCAAATGGTATGCTTGGGAGTGGTTGAGATGAGAAAGTTTATGTTGTATATAAGTTTCCACAATTTAAAAAAAAAAAAATGAAAGAAGTAAAGAACAGCTAAAGAGGCAATGACACTGAAATGCAATACATGAGCCTGGAAGGGATCTAACAAGGGAGGAGAGAAGGCTCAAAAGGACATTATTGGGACCTAAGAAAAAAATGGAATATAAACTAAGATTTATATCAATGTTAAATTTCTTGAACTTGGCAACTGCACTTAAGGTGGATACATAAGTGAATATCCTTGTTCTTAGGAAAACATGGCAGTATTAAGTGTTCAAGGAGCATTATGTATACAAACTAACTCAAGTGTTCAGAAAACAGATTGATTGATAGATATATAGGTAAGACAGGGAAAGGAAGGAAGGAAAGAAGGGAGGGAGGGAAGGAGGAAGGAAGGAAGGGAAGGAGGGAGGGAGGGAAAATGATGGATAGCTAGCTAGAGTAATACTGAAAATGTGGCAAAATGTTAAAATTGGTGGATCCAGATATGGGGGAGCGGGTAAGCTGAAGTTCTCTGTATGGAGTTTGTATTATTTTTGTAACTGCTCTGTAAGGTTGTAAGTATTTCAAACTAAAAATTTAAAAAAAAAAAAAAGATTATGACTATATATTAACATCTCTTTGGTCATATATATTATAAATATTTTCACAGTTTATTTAATTTTGATTTGATACATGTTGTTCTTTGACAAAGAATTTAAATGTGTATGTATCCAAATCTATTTGTGTTTTCCGTTTTAGTTTCTACCTATAAATTTTAAATATAGAAATCACCACATGATCCAACTTCTGAGTTCCTTTCCTTTAAGTTGGCATGACTTAATCTTTATATTTAGTTTTATATTTAGCTTTAAATTTTGAAAAGATAAAAACATACTTACATGATTAAAAGGCCAAATCTATATAAATATACACATTTCTTGTAGGTAACCAGTTTTTTTGTTTTGTTTTGTTTTATATATATATAAAGATACTTTATATATATATATTTAAAGATACTTAGATTACATAAATGTTACATAAAAAATATAGGGTATTCCCATATGCCACACTCCCTACCCCTCTCACATTTTCCCACATTAACACCACCTTCATTAGTGTGGTACATTAGTTACAATTGATGAACACGTTTTGGAGCATTGCCATTAAAGCATGGATTATCGTTTGCATTGTAGTTTACACTCTATCCTGCACAATGTTGTAGGTTATGGCAAGATATATAATGGCCTGTATCTATCATTTCAATGTCATTCAGGAGAATTCCCAAGTCCTGAAAATGCCCCCATATTACACCTGTTTTACCCTCTCCCTCACCTCAGAACCTCCAGTGGCCACTGCGTCCACATCAATGATATAAATTCTTCCGTTGTTAGAATCACAAAAAGTCTATAGTAGAATACCAGTAAGTCTACTCTAGTCCATAGTTCATTCCCCAATCCTAAGGATACTGGGATGGTGATGTCCACTCCACCTTTTATTGAGAGGGGGCTTCAATCCCATAGAGCAGATGGATGGGACTATCTTATTTGCAGTTTTAGACTCTCTCTGTTCCTTGGGATGGTCATTGTCCATCATTATCTCCTTGTTAGTTGTCCTGGGTGAGTCCAGTGAACTGGAGAGTAGGTGTTGCAACTCCATTAAGATTCAGGGCCCAGCTGGCACATGGACAACCCAAAGATTTAAGTCACTTGGATGTACAACCATCAACCCTAATATTAATTATAGGTTCAAATAGAAGGGGCAGAAGAGTCATGTGTAGGGAAACCACAACTGTGTCCAACTCTGTGCACACTGGGGAGCATAAATTCCAAAGTAGGGCCCACTGGCAAGGCACCAAATTCCTGAGCTGTCTGCCCTGCCTATAGTGTCTGGATGTCTCCATAGCCCTCAGGAGTCCTGCTATTTGAGATAGTATTTACTTTGGCAGTCAATGAGATCCTGCTGAGACATGCATAATAGTAATCTCTGGAATGACCTCCCAATCACTTTGAAGTCTCTTAGCCATATAAACTCATTTGTCTCTACCTTTTACCCCTTTTGGACAAGGTCTTTTTCCAGTTGCATTGCTAGTTGGTGCTTGGTAGTAATCCCTCAGTGCCAGGGAGGCTCATCCCCAGGAGTCATGTCCCATGCTGGGGGGAAGGTAATGCATTTATATGCTGAGTTCGGCTTAGAGAGAGAACACATTTAAGTAACGAGGGGGCTCTCAGGAGGTAACTATTAGGCACCCTATAATATTAGGCTAAGTTTCAATTTCAAAAGTAAACGTTCATAAGTACAGACATCAATATCCAGGGCCCGTCAATGGACCATCTTCCTTCACTAGTCATTGTCCCTGTACTCAGAGGATCCTTGCTTTTCCATCAGAGAATGTGGCAGAGCTTCCCAGGATGGGAATTCGATATCCTTTCAGTTATTTTGTGACTCTCCACCCACTGTGACAATACCCTATGAACATTTGAACACATTTCTATGCCTTATATGTATGCCCAGGTGAACCTCCTCCCATGTATCATCCCCCATCCCTGACACCCCGAACCAATGATCCTCCCCTGTCATAGTTGTAATGCTTCTGTGATCCAAAACTTCTTCAAAAATGAAGCCAACAAAGTAACCAAATACAATTAATAAGAAAATGAAATAACAATGATAGTTTTAAAAAATAAGAAATAAAATACAAAAAAATTTTTTAGCGCTCGCTCTCTCTCTCTCTCTCTCTCTCTCTCTCTCTCTCTCACCTTCTGTGCCTTGCTCTTGCCATACAAACTGCCCCCCCCCCACGCATGGATCAATTTGCAAGTAAAACATGGGCATTTATAATCGATAATGGGAAATTGTAGGCTGTAAATCATCCCTCTTTACTAATCTTTAGCCCTTTCCTCTCTACCTGGGACCTATGGTCTCTTTTCTCCTATTTCTCCTCCCTCCCCACCTTATACTGGCCTAATTAAAAAAAAAAATTTTTTTTTAATTTTAAAAATTTGGAATAAAAAAATAATGAATTTTTTTTTTAATTTTTGACATTATGTCTTTCATCACTATAAGTTCTGTTGTTTTGTATGTACAGTGACATTTTCTTCCTTTTATTACCCCAGTGTCTTATTTTTTTCATTTTGTCTTCAAAGAAGTTTCAGGTTACAGAAAAGTCACATACAGAATGTAGGGGATTCCCATATACCCAACATCCTCCCCATTTCCCCTTTCCCTTATTAATAACAATATGTGGATTGTACATTTGTTACAAGTGATGTACACATATTGAAACATAGCTACTAACCACGGTCAATGATTTACACTATGGTTTACATTTTGGACACTTTTATAAATTTTGATGAAATTTAACATGGCCTGTATCCATCATTGCAAGATCATGTAGAACACTTCCATTGCCCCCAAAATGCCCCATGTTCCATCCATTCTATTCCTCCCTCCCCCTCCCCTTTGGACCCACAGCAACCACCAGGCTTCACTACTTGAAGAACAAGGTTGATAGTTACTTGCAACAACATCGAGGCCTTGACATACTGGTCTGTCCTCCCCTATTAGACACTGCATATATTCTCGAGAAACTTCCGCTCCTCTATTTTAGAACATAGCAGGACTCCCCAGGATGGGAGTCCAACACCTTCCCATTCATTATGTGGGTCTCCACCCACTGATACAACACACTATGACAGGATGAACACTCGCAAACTCCCTAGAAGTCTGCACCAGGTTCACCCTGTCCCAAATGCCCCTACATCAAACACCCTCCCCTGCCATATTGTCAAAAGAACGTTCCCAAAATTGTAGTTTCAACCACATACCCGCAAATCCCCAGCATTCACCTGTTCCCTCCCCTTCCCCTCCCCCCAGTTCCATGGACCGTCCAACCCACCCTCCCCACCCTAGCACCCTGACAAACCAGCACCGCCCAACCCAATAGTATCATTGCACCACTGTCATGTCCCTCCACTGCACAACTACACACTTCCACCTTTTCATACATTTTGCCTATATGGGCGTTGACTCACAACCTTCTTCTCCCTTTCTATCTCCTGTAAACCTGTCTTCCAGACTCTAGCTTGGTGATTCTGCTCAATGTATTTAATTCATATCAGTGAGGTTATATAATATTGTCCTTCAGTGCCTGGCTTGCTTCACTCAATATAAAGTCTTCAAGCTTCATCCATGTTACCCCATGTGTTAACACTGCATTCCTTCTTAAAGCTAAGTAATATTCCATTGTACGTGTGTACCACATTTTGTTTATCCATTCATCTGTTGATGGGCATTTGGGTTGTTTCCAACTTTTGGCAAAAGTGAATAATGCCACTATAAACATTGGAGTACATATATCTGTTCGTATCCTTGCTTTCAATTCTTCTGGGTTGTATTAGTTAGCCAAAGGGGTGCTAATGTGAAATACCAAAAATGGGTTGGTCTCTATAAAGGGTATTTATTTGGGGTAGAAGTCCACAGATACTAGGCCATAAAGTGTTAAGTTTCTTCTCTCACCAAAGCCCATTGCCACGTGTTGGAGCAAGACAGTTGCCGACGTTTGCCAGGATTCAGGCTTCTTGGGTTCCTCTCTTCTCAGGGCTGCGTTTCTCTCTGGGCTTAGCGCCTGTTTCCTCCACAAGGTCAGCTGTAGATGATCAGGCAAACAGCTTGCTTCTCTTCTCCTGGGGCCTTCTTTCCAACATCAAAACTGCTTTTCAAAAACTGCTTAAACTCTGTTCTTGCCTTGCCTTTTATATTCAATTCCCCACCCACCAAAGGGGTGGGGCTGAATGCCCTACTGATGTGGCCCAGTCAATGCCCTAATCATAACTTA
>JAQZBX010012999.1:0-26200 GCA_029593785.1 Cabassous unicinctus
ATGGAGGTGACCATTTCTTGAAATAAGACATATTGATTGACTCTTCCTTTCAAGAATGATTTCTCTATAGTATGCAATGCTGTTTGATAGCATTTTACTGACAGAACTTCTTTCAAAATTGGAGTCAATCCTCTGAATCCCTGCCTCTGCTTTATCAACTAAGTTTATGCAATATTCTAAATCCTTTCTTGTCATTTCAACAATGTTCACAGCATCTTCACCAGGATATACTTCATCTCAGGAAACCACTTTCTTTGTTCATCTATAAAAGCAACTCTTCATTCCTAAATCATAAGTTTTATCATAAGATTGCAGCAATTCAGTGACATCTTCAGGCTCCACTTCTTCCTCTAGTTCTCTTGCTATTTCTACCACACTTGCAGTTATTTCCTCCACTGAAGTCTTGAACCCCTCAAAGTCATCCATGAAGGTTTGAATCAACTTCTTCCAAACTCCTGTTAATGTTGATATTTTGACCTCCTCCCATGAATCACAAATGTTCTTAATGGCATCTAGAATGGTGAATCCTTTCAAGTAGGTTTTCAATTACTTTTTCTAGATCCATCAGAGGAATCACCATGTATGGCAGCTATTGCATTATGAAATGTATTTCTTAAATAATAAGACTTGAAAGTTGAAATTATTCTTTGATCCATGACTGCAGAAAAGATGTTGTGTTAGCAGGGATGAAATAATATTCATCTCCTGTACATCTCCATGAGAGCTCTTAGGTGACCAGGTAAATTTTCAATGAGCAGTCATATTTTGAAATAAATCTTTTTTTCTGAGCAGTAGGTCTCAGCAGAGGGTTTCAAATATTCAGTAAATCATGTTGTAAACAGATGCACTGTCATCAGGTTTTGTTGTTCCATTTATAAAACACAGGCAGAGTAGATATAGCATAATTCTTAAGGGCCTAAGATTTTCTGAATGATAAATGAGCATCAGTTTCAACTTAAAGTTACCAGCTGCATTAGTCCTTTACAAGAGAGTCAACCTAGCCTTTGAAGCTTTGTAGGCAGGCATTGACTTCTCCTCTCTAGCTATGAAAGTCCTAGACGGCATCTTCTTCAAATAGAAGCTGTTTCATCTACATTGAAAACTTGTTGTTTAGTGCAGCTCATCAATTGTCTTAGCTGGATCTTCTGGATAACTTGCTACAGCTTCTACAGCAGCACTTACTGCTTTACCTTGCATTTTTATGTTATGGGGATGGCTTCTTTCCTTAAACCTCATGAGCTAACCTCTGCTAGCTTCAAACGTTTATTTTGCAGCTTCCTCACCTCTTCCTTCATAGAATTGAAGAGAGTTAGATCTTTGCTTTAGATTAGGCTTTGGCTTAAGGAAATGTTGTGGCTGGTTTGATTGTCTATTCAGATAACTAAAACCTTCTATATATCTGTAATAGGCTGTTTTGCTTTCTTATCATTCATGTGTTAACTGGAGTAGCACTTTCAATTTCCTTCAAGAACTTTTCCTTTACATTACAACTTGACTAACCTTTTGGCACAAGAGGCCTAGCTTTCAACCTAACTCAGCTTACATTTTCAACATGACTTCCTCACTAAGCTTAAATATCTCTGGCTTTTGATCTAAAGTGAGAGATATGCAAAAATTCCTTTTGCTTGAACACTTACACTCATTGTAGGGTTATTAATTGGCCTAGTGTCAATATTGATGTGTCTCAGGGAATAGGGTGGCCAGAGGAGAGGGAGAGAGATGGGGAAATGACCAGTTGACTGTATATGAGCAGTCAGCACATATACAACATTTATCTATTAAGTGTGCTTTTTTATATGGCTGTGGTTCATGGCACCCCAAAATAATTATAATAGTAACATCAAAGAACACAGATCACTATTATAGATACAATAATAATAAAAAAGTTTAAAATATTGTGACATTATCAAAATGTGATACAGAAACATGAATTGAGCACATGCTGTTAGAAAATGGCACCAATAGACTTGTTTGACACAGGGTTGCCACAAATTTTCAATATGTAAAAAACACAATATTTGTGAAGAGCATAAAGCAAAACACAATAAAACAAGTTATACCTCAATTTTTATCTTGGGTAACTTGATACAAAAACAATGAGAGTTATGTCCTTTGGTCAAACAACCCTCCTTATCCTTACAAAATGATCCTCTTTATCCCTGGTAATATTTTTTGCCCTGAAATATAACTTGTCTGATATTAGTATAGCTACTCCAGCTTTATTTTGATCAGGGTTATCTTGGTGTATCCTTTCCATTCTTTATTTTTTAATCTATTTTTTTTTTTTTTAATATTTAGAGTGGGTTTCTTATAGGCAGCACATAATTAGGTATTGCATTTAAAAATCCAATCTGACAATCTCTACCTTTTAATTTGCTGTTTATACCATTTACATTTAATGCAAGTATCGATTTGTTTCCACTTTTGCCGTTTGATATCTTTATGTCCCATTTGTTCTTTGTGTCCCTTTATCTCTTTTACTGTATTCTTTTGGATTAATTGAATAGTTTTCATGAATCCATTTACTTTCTCTTTGGTGCTTTATTAGTTATAATTCTTTGTTTTGTAATTAGTAGTTACTTTAGGGTTTAGAGTAAACAGCTTTAATTATCACAATCTACATTCAAGTGATATCACAGCAATATTATATCTTATATGTTTTCACTCTATGAATATACATCTTTGTATTAACCAAAGACTGGTTTGGTTTTCTATGTAGTTCTTTCCTCTCTGGAACTCTTCTCCACAATATCCAATCTCTGCTCCTTGAGTTCCAATCTCTGCTCCTTAACTCAGAAAGACTAACTTGCTGAGCTGCCCAATATGTACATCCAGGCAGAAAGTCTCAGTGATTTAATGACTTATCTCATTTGTTTCCCTTTTCTCTGGGATGATAGTCTTGTGCTCCCCATTGTCCAATGTCTTAAAACAGTTGCTGCATTTATTTTGTCCAGTTTTCTCATTGATGAAGGCAGGAGGGTAAAACTGGTTCCTCTGTTATCCCATCATAGCTAAAAAACAGAACTCCATGCTATAACTTTAATATTCTATTGGATTCATTTAAGTAATATTCATTTAGAATTTTTATATTTGTTTTCATAATTGTATATATAGAAAGACATATTACACTTATGAACATGAATACATACATAACACATAAATATGTGTATATAAATATATACTTGTGTGTGTGTGTGTGCGCTTCTTATGCAGTTTTGGATTCAAAGCTATACTTGATTCTTATGTTAAAATGAGCTGGGAAACTAAACCCAAAGTGAGCAGAAGAAAGAAAATAAAAGGAATTAGAGTGGAGATATCTGAAAAAGAGAATAAAAAAACAACAAAGAGGGAAGCGGGTTTAGCTCAGTGGTTGAGTGCCTCTTTCCCATGTACAAGGTCCCAAACAACAAAGAGAATCAACAAAACCATAACTTGTTTTTTTGAAAGGTTCAATAAAATTGACAAACCCATAGTTTGACTGATGAAGAAAAAAATAGAGAGGGCACAAATAACTAAAATCAGAAATGAAAAGGTAAACATTACTACTGACCTCAATGAAATAAGAACTATAATAGGATATCATGACCACAACTGCATACCAACAAATTAGATAACTTAAATGAAATGAATAAATTCTTAGAAAAACACTGGATATCCATTTTCAAAAGAATGAAGGGGGAATCCCTATATCATGCAATATACAAAAATTAACTCTAAATGGATGAAAGACCTTAATATAAGAGCCAGGACTATAAAAATACTAGGAAACATAAGGAACTATATTTAAGACTTTGTGTTAGGCAATGGTTTCTTGACATTTCACCAAAATCACAAGAGGAAAAGAAAAAATAAACTTTTTGTACATCAAAGGAATTCATCAAGAAAGTAAAATGACAACCTGCACAATAGGAGAAAATATTTGGAAACCACATATCTGATAAGGGGTTAATTTCCAGTATTTATAAAGAAATCGAACAACTCAACAACAAAAAGACAAACAACCCAATAAAAAAAGGTCAAAAAATTTGTATAGGCATTTGTCCAAAAAAATTATACAAATGGCCAAAAAGCACATGGAAAGTGCTCAACATCATGAGCCACCAGGGAAATGCAAATTACAACCACAATGAGATACCACTTTACACCCACTAGAATGGTTAAATTTTTTTAAAAAATCAAGTGTTGAAGAGGATGTGGAGAAACAGAAAAACTCATTCATTGTTGGTGGAAATGTAAAATGGTGCAGCCACTGTGGAACACAGTTTGGCATTTCCTCAGAAAATTAAATATAGAATTACCATATGACCCAGCAATCCCACTTCTGGGAATATACTTAAAAGAATTGAAAGCAAGGACTCAAACGTATATTTGCACACTGATATTCATAGCAGCATTATTCACAATTGCCAAAAGATGTAAGCAGCCCAAGTGTTCATCAATAGAAGAATGGATAAGCAAAATGTGGTATACATATACAATGGAATACTGTGCAGCCTTGAAATGGAATGAGGTTCTGATGCATAAGACAACATGGATGATTCTTGAAGACCTCATGTTGACTGAAATAGGCCAGCCAGACACAAAAGGACAAATATTGTATGATCTCACTAATATGAAACAATTAGAATGAGCAAATTCATAAAGTCAGAAACTAGGAGACAGGCTACCAGATTGGGGAGAGAAGGGGAAGAAGGAGTTAAAGCTTAAGTGATACAGAATTTCTATTCGGGGGTGATGGAAAAGCTGTGGCAATGAATGATGGTGATAGTTGCACAATGTTGTGAATGTAATTAAAACCAGTGAATTATATATCTGAATGTGGTTAATGGGGGAAATTTTAGGTTGCATATACATTAATAAAAAATCCTCAACAAAATTTTAGCAAACTGAATCAAACAGTGCATTAAAAATAATTATACATGATAATCTAATGGCATTTATCCTACGAATGCAAGTGTGGTTCAACATAAGAAAATCAATTAATGTAATATATTACATTAATAGAACAAAGGAAAAAATTGACATTGCTAAAAGAAATCGAAGATGACCTAAATAACTAGGAGGACATTTCCATGTTGATGAATTGGAAGACTAAATATCATGAAGATGTCAACACTACCCATAGCAATTTATAGATTCAATACAATCTCAATAAAAATTCCAACAACCTTCTTTGCAGAAATGGAAAAGCTACCCGTCAAATTTATATAGAAAGGCAAGGGGCCCTGAATAGCTAAAGCTATCTTGAAAAATAATGAAGTTGGAGGACTCATACCTCCCAAACTTAAAATTTATTACAAAGCCACAGTAATCAAAACAGCATGGTACTGGCACAAGGACAGACATACAGAATAATGGAATTGAATTGAGAGCTCAGAAATCAATCCTCGCATTTATGGCCAACTGGTTTTTGACAAGTGGGCAAAGACTGCTCAATTGGGAAAGAACAGTCTCTTTCACAAACTGGATTTTCAAAAGAATGAAGGTGGGCCCCTAACTCATACCATATACAAAAATTACCTCAAAATGGATCAAAGACCTAAGTATAAGAACCAGAACTATCAAACTCCTAGAAGAAAACGTAAGGGAAGCATCTTCAGGACCTTGTGTTAGGCAATGGTTTCTTAGAATTTACACCCAAAGCAAAAGCAACAAAAGGAAAAAATAGATAAATGGGAACTCATCAAAATTGTACACTAAATTAAACCATGGACTATATCTAATAGTACAGTGATAAAAATGTGCTTTCATAAATTGTAGCAAACATTCCACACCAATGCAAGTTGTTAATAATGGGTTAGTATATGGGAATCCTGTATTTTATGCAAAATTGTTCTGTAAACCCACAATTTCTCTAAATAAAAAAAAAAAACGCAGAAGAAATGAGCTGCGAAGTTTTGCACTTTTTCTATTTTCTTAAATAAGATAGAGCACTGTTTCTCAACCTTTTTTTTTTTTCATTATCTTTCCCACCTCTGCCTCCCAAGACTTTTTGACAATTTTAAAAATAACTGCGTCTGTCTCCACTCACAGTTTAGACCATAGATATATATCTCTTTATGTACTGTGACCCTTCAAAGGATTGCAAACTATTGTGATACCTAAGATTTTTTCCCCCCTGCCACCCAAATAAACAATAGCTATTGGTCCTATTGAGACTGCATGAGATAGGGAATTATTTGTTTGAAAGTTTAGTAAAGATTTCACCCAGATACCTTTCACCTGGAAAACTTTCTGGGCTTTTTGGAAAAGGAGAGCTTTCATTACCATTTCATTAATTGAATGTTTATTGGGCTATTTGATATTTATATGTCTTTTTTGGCCAATTAGGCATTTACTTTTTATCCCAGAAATACAGAGCTGATATTCATTCAGGACACACCAGTGTGGCATCCTGGCAGCTTTCTGATTGCTCAAGAGTACATTCTAATAATCAGTGTTCAAGCTCTACCTGTTGTTGAGTAATTAAAATATCACTCTTATAGAACTATATCTATTTCATCCACAATTTCACATATATTAGAATATAGTTCACAATATTCTTTCATTATTTTTAATTTTCTTATGCATCTGTATTTATTTCCCTTTTTACATTTCGTGTTTTATTTATTTATATCCTCTCTCTTGTTTCTTGACCAGTTTTTTCATAAGACTTTCTTATCTTGCCTATCTTTTCAAAGAAACAGCTTTTGGTTTGGTTGATCTTCATTAATGTATGATATTATTATTATTAGATATTACATTATTATTGTTTATGTTGTTCATTGTATTTCTGTTCTTATTTCTAAATTTCCTTTCTAATTTCTTTAGTTTTGCTCTAAATTTTTTTCTTCTTAGTTGAGCACTTAGCTCGTTAGTTTTCGATCTTTATTGATTCCTGATAAAATTATTTAAATTTATAAATTTCCCTCTAAAAACTGTTAGAACACTTTGGATTCTGGGCTTCTAGGGCCTTGGCTTTGTCGCATAAAAGAAATTAAGGACATGCCACAGCATAGGCAAAGGAGTAAAGAGTTTATTAAGAAACAAGAAAACTAGAAATGAGATAATTACACAACCCGAGACATGAGTTGGGGGCCATGGGGCCCCGGGTTAGACCTTTTAAACCTTTCCTCCTCCCCTTTCCTGATGGTGGGGAGGGGCCCCAGCTGTTGGCTGTTCTGATTAGTTGCCTCCCCTGTTAGCTCTCAGGGGGCCAATGGGGAGCCCTGTTGTTTGGAGGTATATGGGGCTTCCCCTTGACGTGGGAAAGAGTTCCAAATATAACCTCGTTATAGGGCATAGGCAGGGTCTTTCCGGCTTTGTTCTTAGTAGAAGGAGGTTTCCGGGTGGGGTCTCATAGCCATGTTCTCTGCTTGGTCTCAGCCACCTTCCCTCCTTCCCTATACTAACCTGTCTCAAAAACTGCTTTAGCTGTGTCTATAAATTTTGGCTTAAAATGTGTTTTAATAATATCTTCATGACTTCCTTTCATTAGATTATTTAGTTGTATGCTATTTTATCTCCAGACTTAATAGGATTTTCTCTTTTATTTTATTTTTTATTTGTAGACTTAATAGGATTTTAAAAAATTATTTTCAAGAACTGTGAAGGGTCTGAGATTTTACCCTACTTGCAAGCAAACAGGATAGCCTGTCACAGTTTCATAAATGCTGGCAGAAGATATGAGACTTTTAGGTCAGACAAAAAGAACTTTGTGGCTTCATTTTCTTAAAGATTCTTCTTGCCTCACAGATATTATGGGAGAGATGCATACATAGGTCCAGGAGGAAATGCATATGCAGAGGGTGTGATTCAAAACTGAAGAACTCTGAGCTTAAAAAACTCCAATCATTTATAAGGAGGCTGTAAGTCAACATGCCTTACATTTGCCCCAGAGAAAAACGTTACCTTCAAGTTACTGAACAACAAACAAATCTGCCCTGTAGGGAGACACCCTCTCTTTTTCCAAGGCTGTTTACTATATAAACATCCTTGAAAACATAGTCTGGAACAAAAGCTTGCAATGCTTTTGAAGCAGAAGACATGCAGAAATGCAAGAGACCCATGGAGAACTGTCTCCTAACAAATATTCTTTTGTTATTTAGATGTAATATAATTCCCTTGTGGTCAAAGAAAATAATCTGCATACTTTCGATCTTTAGGACTGTTTATGGAGAAGGCTGGGAAAGGTCTCCAGAAAAAGAGCACCACATATCACAGCCTCTGCAGACCACGCCCCAGCCCCAGCCTTTTCACCAGGCAACTCCTCCCTTCAGGGAATCTCCCTTAAATTCTTGTAAAGAAGCAGGTCCAAGGGAAGATAAACTTTCAAGGTTGCAGTCCCTTGTCATTGAGGGTTTGGACCGGGGAGAGAATGTGGAAGTAAATGCCTTAGGGCAGCTAGTTCTTATACAGATGTTCTCCTCAGAGTCTCAATCCAGCAGGGTCTTGAAGCGGCCCTGATATTCTTCTCTCCACCTGTTCCCCAACCCTTCCATTCCCTCCATGTGCACACTGGCCATCCTGGGCTGTGGTTGCTGATTTCTCTACTACAGAAATTATGGGACCAGAAAAAAACACTGTTAAGCAGAATCTGGCCCCCTTAGCTGTACCTACTACCCCTCTATCTCCCTACCCCAGACTGCCACTAGCTTGTACATCAGCTCACTACTATCTTTTGCCTCCTCATGGCCTTTTCAGTTTTGACATTAGTTCCTCAAACCCTGGATTTGATCTTCCTCCATTAGTTTCTCAAACCCGACTCCATATTAGAAGGACCTGAAGCATAATTTAAAATACCAGTGCCCAGATTCTGCTTCTTGGGATTCTGGTACAAAGGCTCCAGGGAGGGCCCCTGAGTAGCGATAGTTTTAAAGCTCCCCAGGTGATGCTATTGTGCAACCAAGGTTTTCAATCACTGTCTCTCATTTCCTCCAGGTTGATTTGGGGAATGGACCTCAGAGCCCAAGTTTCTTAGCTTTCTTGTCAAGAACTAGAAACCTGAACTTTGTTTAATGCTCAAATTATTGAACTCAAATATCTAATAAATAAATCTCTTTTAAAAATTTATCCTGAAAATTTAAGCTGATTACAATTTGATTATATTCTTTTAAATAATTTAAAATGCAATTATGAATTTATTATGGCTGATTCTTTTGAACACTTGAAGTATCATAAAACATTCACAATATAGTGTTACAATGTTTATTATTATACTTACACTTGAACCTATTCTAAAACCTCAGAACAATGGACTTATTCATTTCTTTGATATTTATGTGCTTGTTTTATACCTTCCTAGGGGATATTAGTATACTTATTTTAATATCTTTCTAGGGTTTCAGTAATATATTTTTATTTCTTCCCAGAGGTAGAGTAATATTACTAGACCCAAAAGAGAAAGTATGCATGCTCAGATCAGCCAAAGCTGCAGGTTCTGGATTACTGGCTGATCCATTTTTGGTCTGGGCACAGGATTCATCATCAGGCTGAGTTAACTTCCGGTGTTAGCGCAATAAGATTTTTAAGGTCACACCTTTTCTTAGGTTTTAGTTTTCTGGAGCTTGGTGTCTTTCAGGAAATTATGTACTTTTAAAGTCTCGCTTTGCCAGAGTTAAAAAACCCAATGTCCCTTCAGTATGATATATTGACCTGGTCTTTTACCTTTTAAAAGAATTATGCATTACTTATGGGTGTTTTATTAAAATTAGTAAGGCCATCTAGTGGTTTCATTTCCTGTGAGATGAGGCATTGGGTCTGAATAGTATACTCTTCCTCTTTGGGATTTGACTAATTCATCTTCTTGGAAGACCCTCTTGAATCTTTCTTCTGCTTGGCAATTTTGTTAATCACTGATCCTATTTAAGTGTTGGACTGTCTTTCCACCTAAATTATTATTTGTTGCATGTGGTACTAATCTGTCCCCCCTCTTCTTAGTATAGTTCCTTTTCCTGGATTATTAGTTTACTCAGTTCCATAATTTAATTTTTGCCCAAAACAAATATGTATGTATTTATATGTTTTTATAAAACAGTAATTTAATAGAAGAAACAAAATATCCTTATATAAACAGTACCTTCTTGTTAAAATCAATTAACAAGAAACATAAGCAAAATTGGTTGCCCATTTATTGTACTCATTATGTTAACTTTTCATTGTTGAGTGTAATTATGAATCCATTGCCTTTCATAGTCTCAACTTGTTCCAAGCAACCATAATAACAACAATATTTTGTGCTCAAATTATCACAAGTTGGCCATGGAAGCCCTTAAATTAGATCCTTTGGCCTTTTGATATTGCCCCTAAAAATTTTTATGAGATTCTTATTTTTGCTGACAACAGGATATTCCAGCCTTTCTCTGATTTTTTTTTCCTTCTCAACACAAGGAGTTATTTATCCTCCAAGAAGTTCTGGTTTCTTTTACTTGACAATAGCATTAGAAGAGTGGGTTTATGGGAAGAGATGGGCAAAAATGTCACCACTGTTGAGTCATTTGCATTGAGAAATATGACTTTTATATATAAACCATGGTTTCCAGGGATTTTTCAAATGTAGAGATGTCATAGTGCTGTACCCTGCTTTCTTATACCAATAACAGCAAGTTCAGTAAATATTTCTGCTCCTAATATGGTCCAGGCACTTGAATCCCTTGAGGGATTCACATTTGGTGGGAGCTAAGCTTTTCTCAACTGTCCCTGCCACAAGGCCTTAGATGTTGCTTTTCAGAATGTCTCACCTCCCTTGGCACATAACTGGAAATAACTTCATAGAGTTTGTGACCAACACAGGGATTTTAAAAAATAGTCACAGAGGTCTTAGGAGGACTGAGACACAAGGACAGTGACTGCAGACACTCAGACACAAAGAGAGGAAAACAAAGGCTCTGAAAGACTAGTAGAGTGAGAGGGAGGGGTGTGTGTGTGAGGAGAAGTGTGGGAAACAGAGCACTGGGACACAAGTGTGCAGGGGGTGGAGCAGAAAAGATAGCAAGAGGATCACAGAAAGGTTTGATAGAATAAAAGGAGAAAAAAGAGGAAGAGAAGACATACGGAGAAAATGACTGATGCTGAGAGGATTTGTAGCAAAAGATGAGAAGTAAAGAGAGCTATGGGGAAAGTTAAGGGGAGAAAAATGGCAGGAAGAGAGAGAGATGCCTTTACAGTTTTTTTCCTAGACGACAAAAATAAGCAACCAATAAGCACTGGCAGAAACAACCAGCAGCACTTGAATGATTTTAGCTGAGCTCTAATCCATTGCAGGATATAGACTAACCAAGAGCTAAATTCTATGGGCTTAGGGATATATTTCCAATCTCTTGCTTGCTTCTATTGGACATTGGTCATCAGGCTCCTTATGGTTGACTGCAGCATCTTCATGTCCATCTTATTGTCAAACTTAAGAAAATAGGTTTTAGAAGTTTAGCTACTATATTTAACTTCCCATAAAACATGGTGTAGAAGAACTTGGCATTCTTACATTCAGTGCTGGGATTAGCTGAAAATCAAAGGTCTCATTTTTTCCACCACACAGAGTTGATCAGTCTTATTGACCTGTCTCCATCTCCGTCACTGTGAGCAGTCTATTCCACAGGGCAGAAGCCAGAGGCATTATTATTTTTATGAATACTGAAAGCCTTCAGTCTCCATCTCCTACAAAATGCTCTGTCACTGGCCACCTGTCTCCTCCTATAGCTCAATTTTATTTTCAGCTGGACCACAGGACCAGTGCTTCCCAGAAACCCATTAGAAGAATGGCTGCCCAGTTCTGCTGCTCCAGCTTGGAGAGAAAGGCATAGGCCTTGGGCATTTGAAAATATGTAAAGTTAACATTTTCAAAACTGGTGGCAAAAAATTTCTTCGGATTCTTCTTCTTGTCATCTCATTGCAAAACTGTTTCTTCTTGTTAGTATGGGCTTATATCACCTGGCAGGTCGATTTTCTCTTTATGGTGAGGCTGAAACGGATTCCTTTCTCCAGACTGCAGTGATAGGCCAAGGAGCTCAGGCTCCAAAGCAACATCTACAAAAGCATTGGCCCCCAAATTTGGCATGCATAAAAGTCACCTGGGAGCCTATTAAGAATGCTGGTACTCACCTGGAAAGCAACTGAATTGTAATACTCCCACATGTGTTTCTGATATGAGTGTTTCCAGTCCATTCTTTGAGAAGCATTTCACATAGAAAGACGATAGTTGGTCTTTGCTTATATTTCAAGAGGTGCATTGCCAGTCCCGAACTCTATATGATTCCCTGCTAACGGTGGGGCAGGAGCAGGTACATCTAAGTCTCTTCCTCCCAGCATACATACCCTACTGTCAACTTTTTCAACATCACTTCTCAGGCTGGATACCCAATCACTGTTAAACTGGACCTGCAGAGCTGCCTTAAATGGATTATTAGTTTCACATCTTGTTTTATATAGGCAGCCTTCTCTTTTAGTGCACAATGTGTTCCTGTAAATATTCTGGAAAATCAAAAATAGAATTTTTTTTTGGAAAACCAAAAGCCTATATGTATATTTCTCAAACCATCTTTGTATGTTATGGAAGGGTTTCATTCCCAGACAGCAAAAAAAAAAGTGTGTGTGTGTGTGTGTGAGTATAATCCATAATAACACCCTGCCTTTTAAGATTCCATTTTTGGTTATATATTTCCAGCATGTTGTCCATGTTCTTTAATTTTGTTCTTTTCTTGTTCTTTATGGTACTTTAATCATGTTTAATGATTTCCATCTTTGACTCCATTGTAGTAACTGAGATTTCACTTCTTGTCACTAGTATCAGAACTACGTTTTTTCCTTTTCTACTGACACTACTATATATACATGGTGATGCTTATAGGAAAGAACAGTTGGCTGCCAAGCAGGGCAACCAAGAGGCAGCTTGGGATGTTCTTTGTTGGCTGGCTTATAAAAATCTGGAAGGTATATAGGGGAGTCATTGTGGAGTGCTCAAAACTGGTAGGAGTAAGGTTGTAAAAGTTGAGGAAGTTGAGGGCTGTCTCCAAAATGGGAATCCAATTTAAATGAATTGGGTTTGTCTACCCAAAACCTAAGATAACGGTTTGTTAATCATCCAGATATTTTGTTAAACTCCGGAGATACAGCAGTGAAGGAGACATGTCAGAGAACTTAGACTGATAAAGGAGGCAAACAAGTAAATAGGAAATTCCAAATAAACTCTATAAAAGAAGTACAGGGTGCTGTGGGCACAATGATGTGGAAAACTCACTCAGATGAGGCTGAGCATAGTTTAGCCAAGCAAAAGGGGTAGAAAAAATTGTTGCAAAATGTTCAAGGCCAGAGAGGCCAGAGATAGAACGGCATGTGGGGCAGATGGTAGTTTTCAAAGTGGCTGCATCAATAGCTCCCATTCCAGCAGCTCTTCTAACAATGTGACTTTAACACTCTTCCTCTTGAAAGGCGGGGGTCTAAGTGCTCTCCCCTGGAATCTAAAGTGATGCTATGTGACTTCTGAGGCTAGGTCATAAAAGATGCTATAGCTTGGGATGCTTGCTCTTAGAAGCCAGCACCGTGCTGTCAGGAAGCCCCCACGTAACCACTTGAAGAGGCCACAGCCGAGGTCCTAGTCAGTAGCCAGAGTCAACAACCTGACATGTGACCAAACATGCACATTATTGCAGACCCCAGCCTTTTTGCATCTTCCTAGCTGAGACCCTAGACATCGTGCAGCAGAGACAAATTTCAAAGGTAGAGAGAATTTTAAGCATAGTGCAGTCAGGACTCCTCCATGTCTCTGTAATTTCTCAGCTCTCACCTTAAAAAGGTTAATTTTTTCAAAGTATTAAAGTAGCTGCAAGAGCTCCAGGCTTCACATTTGCATGGCTCACCATTCAGAGCCAGAGAGAGAGCGCTCTTATTCCCAAACATTTAAATAATTCTCTGCATTTTTTGATGGGGCCTGCCTGAGCCAATTACTGATGCTAGAGAAATTCCATATGTTGATTGGCTTAGGTCTGATTTACTGCACGGTGGCTGCAGCAACAGGCATAAGACTACATTAGCCAGTTATGTCAATCAAGCCTCATCCTGGGATCTAGGTGTGAAGTCAATCTGGCCCAACCAAATTGCTTCTGCAATGCAGAAGGGGGATATTTGAAAACAACAACAACAACAACCAAAAGCCTATATGTATATTTCTCAAACCATCTTTGTAAATCACTTGTGGATTCTGGCAAGCCAATGAGCGGGCTGCAGGTAGTTTGGTGGTTTCAGAGAGGTAAAAATAATTTTAAAATTCTTTTTACGTACATTACACAAATTTGGAACCTACAATTAATTATAATTAGAAGTGTGGACATATTTTTATTTTTACATTCTTAAAAGTGGTGCATTTTCCAGTCAGCTCTTCTCTGCTGAGAATCAATAGGCTACAGTTCCTCTGGACTACTATAGCTTTCCACTGTTACTATTCTATTGTTCACTTGACTTTCATTTCTATGAGGAACTATCTATTATGTGCACATTTTTTTTTTTAAAGATTTATTTATTTATTTATTTATCCCCCCCTTGCTGCTTGTGTTTGCTGTGTGTTTTTCTGTGTCTGCTTATCTCCCCCTTGCTGTGAGGTCTTGCTGCATCAGCCCACCGCGCCGCGCGGGCCGGCCTGCCCTCACAAGGAGGCCCTGGGAAGCGAACCCGGGGCCTCCCATATGGTAAACGGGAGCTCTATGGAGTGAGCCACACCCGCTTCCCTATATGCACTTTTATATCACCAGTCATAACATGCTGCCTGGCATACAGTAAGTACTCAATAAATATTTGTTGAATAAATGAGTTTGCTAAATTTGCATATTATTTGTGTCTACTATGATATATTTAGTCCCAATTCACAAAATGGTTCATTGGAGGTTAAGAGTAATGAAGAACATATTAAATTGGTACTAAAATGCAAATAATATAAATTCAAATAGTAAACTGTCTCTAGCAAAAATACAGGATGAGAAAATGGATGTTCTGGGAGAACAGACTGCAAGCAATACGATTTCACACAAACAGATGAAAAAGGACAGTGTGAGTAGGAGGTACAAATAGACTTCATTAAATCCTTCTAAAATTAGGGTTTTATTGAACTGGTGATCCTCCAGCTCTAGCTCTCAGCTCATTGTCTGTGACGGAATTACCATATATAGAGATAGACGAACCACTATGGGTTTTACAAAATTGTCAAACAAAGCAGAGCTTTGGTAAATAAATTGAATTGTCACAGAATAAATGAAAAATAGTGCATTTCAATGTGAAATTGATAACCATTACTAAAGGTGAAGCAGAGACTAAAATCACAGAGGCCTTATTCAATGTTACCTTCCTCAGTAAAATAGGTATGAGCCATGCTGTTATCTACAAATTATAAACTAGCCACAAAGTTAATGCCAAATATTTTGTTTAAATAGAAGGTTGAATTTCTTGCCTAAATTGAGTTGAATCTTGCATAATCTCACTGGCATACAATGTGGACAGCAATTATTCTCACATTTACCTGCAGGCAGATACTTTGCTTTCTGGTTGTATTAAAGCCATGCTGTATAGTGTATGAATCAGAACTTGGCAATCTGCATGGTATGTAGGAGGGGCACAGTGACATTCCTCTCCAGGGAGACCTCGGGCTGCAGAAGACTCTTTATTTGTTTAGTTAACTACTATTTTGTGAACTAAGGAAAAAGAGGCATTCAGATAGTACTGATTGAATATGTTATGTTTGCAGGAAGGAATGTTGTTATTCTGTCAATCAAGAGATCCACCCTGGTCGATTAATAGAGAAGAGTCTGGTAGTGTGTGTATTCTTGGTGTTGAGAAAATAATAAAATGACTTTTCATCATCCTATGTGAAGAAACAGGCAAAAAATTAGGGAGTGTGAGGGTGATGGGATTCTGTCCCCTGAGAGCAGATGACACTCAATGGCTCTGACTGAGCACAGAGAAGAAAATGTCCTTCTAGAAAACTTCTTTTATTCAAGCTGTTCTTTCTGGACTGGGAGAATATTGGAGCTAGGACTGGAATGACTGTCCCCAGGGCTGCCTGAGTATTTAATATGAGAAACATTTGGAGGAATAAGGCTCTATGCCAAAGAAATAATACAGTGGGGGAGTGTACGGAATAGATATTCTTAGCCTGCTAGACACTGTAAATCAGAAGATGCGCACGCAGGCCAGCCAGAATAGATTATGGGCGTAAGCATGCTAGGAAATCGGATGGGTGGGGAGATGTTTGTCTGTGAATTTAAAGGCACAGTATTGGGGGAGGATCCATTAGATAATGTACATAAAATGACCAATGTTAAAATGTATAAAACTACTGTGTATTGTTTAAGGATATGCATATATGAAGTAAAAGCTGAAAATATTGGCTAGATTCATACCATAGACATGTAGAGAATCACCATGGGGTGGGGTGGGCACATTACTACTGTTTGTAGTAATGGCGGGCTAGGTTAGTCGGGATAACTATCCCACTGGATAAAAACCTTAAAAAGCTGAATAAAATATATTAAATTTTAAGGCAAAAAAAAATTTCTAGAAGTAAAAGTCACTTCATAATGTCAAAAACGTCAGTTCAAATGTAAGATATATCAGTTTTTAATTTGCATGCAATTATGAACATGGCCTCAAATGCATAAAGTAAACAAAAGAGAGAGAGAGAAATGGACAAATCCACAACCCTAGTGGATTTCAATAATTAATAGAACAAGCAGAAGTAAAAGAAATAAGAAGATAGATGATTTGAATAACATGCCTAACAACAATTTTGACCTAACATAAAAAGATGTGTAGTCAACTTGCAGAGGCAGGTTGAAACCCTCATTCAAAATTGGGTTTGGACATCAAGACTGATGATAGCACAAAGATACCAATAAGGTATAAAATGAAATGGTTTATTACTCACCTAAAGAGGCTCTCTGGGGAAAAGCAGGACAATCTCCCAAGCTAGTCCAAAAAATGGCTTGAGAGAGCAGGGAAAGGAGATTGGCTTGGCTTTTCTGGTGACTAGAGGGTAGGGGTGGGGAGAGGGTTCCTGCATGCAGGCCAGGGCTTGCATGATTTGAACTTCCCAACAGCACCAGATGAGGAAGAATGTAGGCTTTAAAAAAAAAAAAATCACCTTGACCAGATGTGGGACAGAAGCGGGTGTGGGAATGGTGGAGCTTAAAACTGCCAGCAATAATATATTAAAAATGGAGTCAGTCTCTTAAGGATAACAGAACAATGCACAAAACAACTGTACTAGATTTGATGAGTAGCTTTACACTAATAAATTCAACAATTTAAATTAAATATAAAACTCCTAGGAAAATGCACCTTAAAAAAACTACATACAGGAAGAAACAGAACACCTGAATAGGTCTATATTTTAAAAATGTGATCATTGAGTATAAACCTTCCAATGAAGAAAACTCTGTCCCTGATTGCGTAACTAGTGAATTCTGTCAAATACCTGTGAAGATATAATTGACAATTTAAAAGACTCTTCCAAGAAAAAGAAAAAGAAGTGTATGCCTCTATTCAATCTATGAAGTTATAAAACATGATAAAAATATTATGAGAAAGGACAATTACATGCCAATATAGTTTATAAATATAGATGCAAAAATCCTCAAAAAATTATAGTAAAATAAACCCAACAATATATAAAAAGGATAATACTAGAAAATCAATCAATTGACCATATTAACAGATTAGAAAAGAAAAATAATGCTTTTCTTAATAGATTCAAAAAAGAGACACTAAGTATATGATTTTTCATCATCCTATGTGAAGAAATGGGCAACACAATTAGATGCTCTATGAATTCAATTTCCTTGAAGTAACTGTCCCAGAATCTTTTGCCTACCCCAATCTGGAAATGCTGCCTTTTATACAAAGTGCACAGCTGTCTCTCTGGGATTTCCCTTCATCCTAATAATTTCCTTCCACTCTTCTGTGTGGGATCCCCTGAACCCGAAGTCTTGAAATTTTACAGTTTATCTTTTCACTTTGATACGGTCCAGCAGCTTTTAAGAAAGGCTGTATGGGAGGTAAATTAAGACAGTTTATACCTGAAAATAACTTTATTCTACTGTCAAAAGTAATTGATAACTGACTGGGTATATAATTCTAAGTTTGAAATCATATTTCCTCAGACTTTTGTAGGCATTGAAACATAATTGTTTCTGAAGTTGAACCAAACCTGTTTTTTATTTATATTTATTCTTTCTGGAAATTTGTAGTACCTTCTCTTTGATCCTGGTTTCATGAAATCCCTAAAAATAAAATCAATGTTTTATGAGTAGTATGATAGGAATGAAGAAAAAGTAAGAAAGTAATATAATTAAAAATAAACAATAAAGAGAATCAGTAAAATTAAAAGCCTTTCTTTGGGAAAAAAAACCCTAAATTCTAATAAGAGTGAGAAAAATAACAAAGTCACATAAACGACATAAAGAAGAAAAAAGTGGATGCAATTAAGGCTACATTTAGAGATTTGGGAGTAAATTGCAACCAAATACAAAAAAATACCCAATCCCAATACATCAGAAAACTTAGATTAATTTGATAATTTTCTACAAAAATTTAAATTACCACAATGAACTCAGGAAGAAATAGAATACCAACCCACCCATTCTATGAAGTCATCATGTCTAGTTGGTTGTACATTTGTGTTTTATCAAATCCTCATGGGATTGATAATTCCCAGCCGTAGAAACTGTTTTAGAAAGTAGAAAATGAAAGACTATTCAAACCACCTCCCTTTCTTTTGGCAAACAGTGTTTATCTTTCTTTTTGTGTTAAGTTTTAGCCCATTAGGCCAGAAAGGATTTAGCATGGCTTATGGAACTATGTATACTCCATCAAGAAAATAAAATATCATAGAATTTCATCTAATTCATTTTTTATGTTAATATAATCTTGATCCCAAAACACAACCAGGGCAGTGCAAGAAATGAACATTTTAAACCAATCTTACTTATGATTGTAAAGGCAAAATTCTTGAATAAAACACTGGCAAATTGACTTCTTCAATGTATGGAAAAAACACTGTATCATGATCAAGCATGTTTTCCCAGGAATGCCAGAATTGTACTACATTAGAAAATCTGATAATGTAATATTTACATTAGCAAATTAAACAGAAACTTCAAAAGATGCAGGAAGAGCATTTGGTAAAATTCAATACTCCATGCATGATTTTTAAAAAATTAAAGATATTTTAGCCAGCTGGGACTAGAAGAAAATTTCCTTTATCTGATCAGGCATGATGAAACAAAACCTCTCAATTGCATTAAAAATAATGAATATATCAGATTCATTGTCTTAACCTTTGATCTTTGACATAAATTTTGAGGCACTTCTTCCAAACAAAAAAAAAAAATCAGATTTGGTATTAACTTTAGAAGCTTTAGATGCCAATTTGAATACACTTACCAATTTGAGTGACAATTACACTGGGTAGCTTCTATTTATCCCTCCAATCTGCTTCACACCTTCTCTACCTTGCTCTGTGCTCATAGGGTTACATAGTATGGATGCATGAAACAATAAACTTGCCCCTTTATTTCCAGTTAGGTTTGGCCAATAGGAAACACTAGCAGGAGATGAAAGGAAAGGAGGGAAGAATAAGAAATCCAGATATTTATTCCCACATCTTCCTCCCCACAGGGTTCAGGGGTCACAGAGTGCTGGCTGCATCCTCCAATAAAGGTCACAGCTCCTCTGGTCAGGTGGCCCTCTCCTCACAGCTTTCTCTCTTGGGGTTCTGGTGACAGCTCCCTCCTTCTGCCCTTTCAGACACTGGGGAGGTAAATGCATTCCTCTATTTCTAGTCTTCAGGGTATTTCACTATCCCTTGTGGTTTTCCTATATCGTCCATACCTTGTAAATAGTCCCTTTATTAAACTCTTTTCCAATTGTCCAGTTTGAATTTGTCATGTCTTTCCTGACAAGAATCTGACTGATAAAATAATTCACTATCATATACCCTTTGCTGAAATAATCTTACCACCTAATTTGCTTTAAGGAGTCCTGATTTATGCATATTGCCTAGATGTAATTATCAGTAGAACCCCGTTCACCTTTAAAAGTGCCCCAGTTTGGAAGATAAATTATAAGGCTGCCCTAAGTAAAGATCCCACTTCACAAAAGATGTCATTAAACTTTAGAGTCGATGTTTCCAAAAGGACTTCTAACAGATGCTGTCATAGTTATTAAATTCAGAAAAAGATTTTATTCATATGAATATCTTCAAATTTCAAAAGACAAAATTCTTTTAAATACATTTGCATTTTGGAATTCTATCTCCTACTTTCATCTGCAACAACAGCTTACAATATCTGCCAGGGTTTTTGTTTGTTTGTTTTTTTTTTAATTAGGAACAACCTCTGATGAGACAGAAGATTTGAACAATATTAAAAACCAACTAGATCTAACTGATATTTGTAGAATCCTTACCACCAACTGCAGAATGCACTTTCATTTCACACACACATGGAACATTCACCAAGAAACACCATATGCCAAGTCATAATATATTTCTCAATAAATTTCCAAAAGATTGAAATATTAGAGTATGGAGGACTTCTGCTTCCACCCATGAAAGATTAACTTGTACAGAAATTACCTTCTAGCTATATATAAACAGAAGACTTAACAAATATGTGAAAATACTATTTCAGACTTGAACAACAGGCAGTGAAAGATTGATCATTGGGAGAAGGGAAACAAATGAGGTGATCCCTATGATCTTCCCAGCTTATCACCTAGAGTCAATTTTCAGGCCACAGACGAAGAAGGGAAAAGTCAAAGAGAGCCTGGCAGTCTCAGTGAGTTGAAAAAATAGAGAAATAACCAAGGACAAATGAATCATTAGAAACTGACCCAGAAATGAAAGAGGTGATGGAATTAGCAGATAAAATCCTACGGCATCTTCACATACACTCAAAGATGTAATGAAACACACAAACATAATGAGGAGAAAAATGTAAAATAAAAACAGGAACCAAATGGGACTTCTAGAAATGATTATGCAATGCCTGAAATTAAAAAAACACTGGATGGGATTAATAGCAGATTAGACACTACAAAAGAGAACATCAGTAAATGTGAAGATATACTAATTGAAACTTCATGAAACACAGAGAAAAGGGACTGAAATACTACAGAGTATGTTCACAAACAACAACTAAATTAAATAAAAATCAATACCAATAAGGTACTTTTAAAAGCTCTACATATTTGGAAACTGAACAACAAACTTCTAAATAATCCTTGAGTCAAAGAAGAAATCATAGGAGAATTTAGGATGTATTTCCAATGATATGGCTCTTCCCCTTTTCTTTCAGAGTAGGAGGGAACACGTTCCCTTGTTTTATAAGGCCAACTTAACCTTGATACTGAAATCTGACAAAGAAGCAACCACAAAAAAAATAGCAGACCAATATTCCTAATAAGAATAGAAACAAATGCCCTTAAACAAATATTAGCCAAAAAATTTAGTAATATGGCAAGAGGATAATATATTATTATTATTATATCATTGAATTATCCTAGTAATGCAAAGTTGGTTTAACATTTAAAAAATCAATCAATAAAATTAATAGCAGCAGAATGATAGAGAAAAGTCATATGATTATTTCTTTTTTTAAAATAAACTTTATTTTTAGAGAAGTTTTAGATTATAGAAAAGCTACACTGAAACTATAGGTAATTCCCATATAACATATAATTATTTCAACAGATGCAGAAAAATATTTTACAAAATTCACACTCATTCATGATAAAAACTCTCTGCAAATTAGGAATAAAGGAGAACTTCCTCAATCTGATAAAGAGTATCTAGGAAAAACCTACAGTTAAACTTATAGTGGTGAAATATTCAACACTTTTAGCCTAACATTAAGAAAAAGACAATGATGAAGATTCCTACCACTTTTGTTTGGCCTTAATCTGGAAGTTTTAGTCTGTGCAATAACGGAAGAAAATGAAATAAAAGGCATAAAGACTGAAAAGGAAGATATAAAACTTTATTTTCAGACAAAATGATTTTTTATGTGGAAAATCCTAAGGAATCTACAAAGGAATCTATTGTAATTAATAAAGATGGTTGCAGGATACAAGGTCAATACAAATAAATCAATTGTATTACTACTTATTAGCAAAAACCAATTGCAATGAAAATTTAAAATACCTTTTAAAATACAAAAAACATAAAATGCTTAGGAATAAATTTACATTGGAATAAAATTGAAATAGAAGCCTACAAAATTTTGCTGAAAAAATGATCTAAATAAATGAAGAGATAGATCATGTTCATGGATTGGAGACTTTAATATTATTAAGATGCCCAGTCTTTCCAAATTCTTGTATAGATTCAACATAATCCCAACAAAAACCCAAGAGTTTTTTTCTTTTTAGAAATTGACAAGCTAATTCTAAAATATATCTAGAAGTACAAAGATGTAGACTAGCCAAACAACCTTGTAAAAGAAGAATTAAGTTGGAGGAATTACATTACTTGATTTCAAACTTAATATAAAGCTAAATTAATCAAGACAGTATGATATTTGTGTAAAAGTAGAAAAAATAGATAAATAGAACAGAATAGTAAGTCTAGAAAGAGACCTAAACATATACAGGTCAATTGATTTTCAAATAATTGCTAAAGCAATTCAATGGAAAGAAAACTCTTTGCAGCAAATTGAACTTCCATATGGAAAAGAAATAAAGTTTGACCCCTGCTTCACACCATTCACAAAAATTAATTTAAAAAGGATCATAGTCCTCAACATGAAAGCTAAACCTTTACAGCTTCTAGAAGAAAACAGAAAATACCTTTACAAACTTGGGGGAGGCAAAACCATATTAGAGAGGTCACAAAATCATTTGCCATAAAAGACAAACTGATGAATAGGACTTAATTATAATTAAAACCAAAACATTATGTCCAGAACATATAAGGAATTCATACAAACCAATAATAAAAAGACAGTTCAAGTTTAAAAATAGGCAAAGGACCTGAACTTGTATTTCACAAAAGAAAATACAAAAATGACCTTAAAAGCACATGAAAATGTGATTAACATCATTAGACATCAGGGAAAATAAAATTAAAGCAACAACTAGATAGCTAAACAAGCCACATTAGGATAGCTGAAAATAAAAGTTTCACAACACAAATGTTGACAAATACGTGGAGTAACTGAACTCTATACATTGATGGAAGAAGTATAAAATTGTACAAGCACTTTGAAAAGGAAGTATATAGGTTCTTTATAAACTCTTAACTATCAAAGGACCCTGTAATTCCACTCCACAAAAAGACTTGTACTAACACGTTTATAGCAGTATGCTCCAACCCAACTCATGAAGGGCATGAGTTGGGGCAGCCCTGAGACCAAAGAATGCACCCGGCACTGAGTCAGACATAAGCTTATTTGGACTTACGAACAGAAGAGAGTCTCTGGAGGTGGCAATCTAGAGAATGAAGATAGTACTCTACAAAGAAACAGAAAAATGATATAGAAGGGATTTTAGAACAAGGACATTTCATAGAGTATGAGAACAGAGTTCCTGCTGTGACAGCACATATGTGGTCTGGTGATGTTATTGCAGGAATGAAGTTTTACCACTCTGAGGAGATTACGGTTTATTGTGATACTATCTATACATCGTTTCCCCTCCGGGGAGGGTTGTTAACCTTTAACATGTCTAGGACATGCAGGCAGTTACATGCTAAGAGCTTAGGGGAAGCCTGGGCCCCCACAAGTATTAACCGTAATAGTCCCGCATTGGAAATAATCCAAATATCCATAGGCAAGGGAATGGATAAACAAATTGTAGCATCTTCATACAAAGCAATAGAAAAGAATGAATTACTGTTAAATACAAAAATATGGATGATTCTCAAAAAAATAATTTGAGCAAAAGAGGCCAGACACAAGTATACATACGGCATGGTTCCATTTATATAAAATTCCAGAAAAGCAAAATAAATCAATGGTGAGTTGGTGAAAGAAATCAGTGGAGGGTCAGATATTGACTAAAGGAACCTTCTTGCAGTGATTAAAACGTTCTATGACTTAATTGGGATGTTAATTATATTTTCAAAATCCATGAAATTGTAAACATAAGTACATTTCAGTGTATGTAAACTTTATCTTAAAATTTGAAAAGCCCTGGAGCAATCTCTTCTCTGCATGAAATCTACCCTCAAGTATACACACACACACACTTATTAACACACCAGATTGCAAAAATGTAAATCCTAATTGTTGGTGATTATGTGGAACAATTGGAACTTATCTTCACTGCTTGTGAGAGTATAAAATGATACAAAACATTTTAGAGAGCAATTTGTCAATATTTAAAACAGTTGAACATGTGCATGTAACTTAGCAATTTTACTGGTAATTGTACATTGTCATCCCCCAAACTCACATGTAAATAAGTATTTTCAAAGCAGCATTTCTGTAATAGTTATAAAGTAGATATTCCTCAATGCCCACCAACAGGGAAACTGATACATAAATTCTGCATTGGCCATACAACAGAATATCAAACCACAGTAAAAATGAATTAGTTATTCCCATCAATGAGGGATAATTCTCAGAAACAAAATATTGAGGGAAAAAATTGCAGAAAAATACATATTGCAAGATACCATTATTTAAAATTTGAAAATATAGAAACTCAATATGATAAACTCCTTATGTATTAGTGCATTGCTTTAGTTTGCCAAAGGCTGCCAATGCAAAATACCAGAAATGGGTTGGCTTTTATAATGGGAATTTATTAAGGTAAGAGCTTACGTTTCCAAGGCTGTGAAAATGTCCAAATCAAGGCATCATCTGAGATGCTGTCTCACTAAGGGTTGGCTGCTGGCAATCCTGGACTTCTGCCACATGGCAAGGCAAAATGGCAGCCTGTCTCTGCTTTCTCACTTTCTCCCTGAGCTCAGCTGTGGGTAATCAGGCACATGGTTTGTCTCACTGCTGGTCCACTGGGCCTCTTTGCTTCAGCTTTGGCTGCTCCACTGATTGGCTTCTCTCTCAACCTCTTGGGTTTCTCTATCTTTCTGCAGTTGCAGGTGATCCTGGAGTCCTCTCTCACATGGCAGGGTAAAATAGCAGCTCTCTTTTCTCTCTGTGTCTCTCTCTGTTTCCCACATTTATAGAGGACTCCAGCAAGAGGGCTGAGACCCAACCTGGGGCATGCCTTGCTGAAGTACTCTAGTCAAAGGCCCCAAACTGAGTTCAATGCAATCAGAGGGCCCCATACTCACAGGAATGGGTTAGTTTAAGAACATAATTTTCTGGGGACCACCAAAGACTCAAACCAGGCCGTGCATAAATAGGAATAGTATGAAAACATGAATGAATAATAAGTATCAAACTCAGGATAGCAGTTATCTCCAGGGAGGGAAGGAGTGGTACACGGGGGCTCCATCTCTATTTGCAATGTTTTATTTTTTAAAAATCTGACGCAAATGTGGATAAATATTAAGATCTGTTTTTCTTGGAGGTGGATACAAGGTATTTATTTGAGATACTATTCTCTCTATATTTCTGCATGTATGAGATATTTCAAGATAAACAGAGAGAAGAAATCAACTCTCCAACTGCTCAAAGCTTAGAAGGACTGGTGTATGGAATTAGTAAGTAGTTTCATTGTCTCCTGAGGAGAAACTGCAAACTGTCTCACTGCCCAAGAAGTATAGGAGTCATTTATTCTTTGGAACTTTGGATATACTTTAGCTCATTTATTTATCTTTATCCTCTTTCCACAAAGGATTCAAGGTAGCTTGCAACAAAAGACACATACAGTGAGCCAGGAAAACATAAACATAATCAGAAAATCTGGATTAAGGATAACAAATATGCCATCAATACTGGTTAACATAGTTGCTGTGATTAAGTTTCTTACTTGGCTCTGAACTTTTTGGCAACAGTAACCTGTCCATCTCCAGCTGATCTATAAAAGCAGGTTATGAAAACTAACCTTTGTTCTCCAAGGTTTAAACTTATTTTCCTGAGAAGTCTCTTCTGCATTCTATTTTGCACATTGCCTTGCTAAATGGCCAGGTTCCCTCTCTCCTTCTCTCCTTCCCTCCTTCCTTCCTTCCCTCCCTCCTTCCCTCCTTCCTTCCTTCCCTCCCTCCCTCCCTTCCTTTTTTCCTTGTTTTTTCTCCCTCCCTTCTTCCCTCCTTTCCTCTCCTCTTTTAACAAATGTAAGT
>JAQZBX010012999.1:26300-40538 GCA_029593785.1 Cabassous unicinctus
GGGCAGGCCGGCTCGCGCGGCGCCGTGGGCTGATGCGGCAAGACCTCACAGCAAGGGGGAGATGAGCAGATACGGAGAAGACACGCAGCGAATGGACACGGCAGCACAAGCAGCAAGGGGGCGGTTAAAGAAAATAAAATAAATAAATCTTTAAAAAAACAACAACAAAAAAACAATGAAATAAATCATAAGGGAAAACAGTAAGAGATTTGAGTACACCAAATGAAAGAAAAACTTATAGAAATAAAAAATATAACTTAAAAGGAAATAAACTGGGATTGTTAATTACAAGGCTTATACTCTTAAATATAAAGATAATATAAACAAGTATTGTTATATGCCAGTGACTCCCAATTCTATAATTCTAGCCCAGCCCAGACTTCTCTCCTTAACTCTTGATCCATCCATATATCCACACCTACTTAACATCTCCACTTGGATGCCCCAAAACCATCTCAAAACTCAACATGTCCAAATTGGAACTCCTGATCTTTCTCCTAAAATGTGCTCCATTCACAGCCTGCTCCCATCTCAGGTGATGACAACTCCATCTTTCTAGTTGCCCAAGCCAAAAACCTTAGAATCATCCTTGACACTTGCTTCTCATACCCCATGACTTATCAGGAAATCTTGTTAGCTCTACCTATAAAAAAACACCCAAGATCCAACTACTTCTTGCCACCTCTGCTGCTACCTTGATTGGAGCCACCATCATCTCTTGCCTAAACTACCGCAATAGCTTCCCAACTGCTCACCCTAATTTTATCCTTGCTCTTGCTGCTACACACCAAGTCGATTCTCTACACATGATTTGTCTGAATCAGGCCAATATTTTAACACCTTTACTTCATATATATGTATCCTTACACAATACATAGCACTTTACATGTGTTCTTATAATTTTAAATTAGTAATAATGCTATGTGTATATAAGGTTCTGCAAAATGCTTTTCATGTAGACATATTTGAGAATTCTCCATCTTTTATCTGATGTGAAGGTGCCATCCTACTCCTTAGCATAACTGCGGAACAAGAAAGCAGATTAGAAAAAAGACCATGATCACCAAAAGTTTACCCAGATGCCAGATCCTTAAGACTAAAAGTAGTTAAAAATGCAGGTTTTATCTTTACTTTTACTGGTTGAAATATCTTTCGGTGAGTTACTTAAGCTATGTCCCAATTTTTGAATGTTAAAATGGGGACAACTCTCATACCTTTCACAGTATTAGGAGACTGTGATGGTTAATTTTATGTGTTAACTTGGCTAGGTTATGGTGTCCAATACTTTGGTCAAACAGCTGGTCTAGATATTGCTGTGAAGGCATTTTGTAGATATGATTATACAATCAGTTGACTTCAAGTAAAGGAAATTAGCCTCAGTAATGTGGGTGGGCCTCACCCAATCAATTGAAGACCTTAAGACCAAAATCCTGATGTTTCCTGGAAAAGAAGAAATTCTGCCTCAAGACTACATCAACTCTTCTCCGAGTTTCCAGCCTGCTGTCCTCTCTACAGATTTCAGACTTGCCAGCCCTCACAATCATGTGAGCCACTTCCTCAAAATAATATCCTTAACACATGACTCATACAGACTCATACACATATATTCTATTGGTTCTGTTTCACTGGGAAACCTTGATACAGAGATTAAATGAGATAATGCATGTGAAGAGCTTAGTACAATATAAGACACTGCTCAATAAATTTTAGTTGTTAATGTTATTACTCTGTGGAGAATATGACTCCCAATGTATTCTCTGACCTGATCAGGAATAGATCTGGAGCAGGTTAAGGCTGTACTGTTTCACATGCCAGGCCTGCTGACTTCAGTGGAGTGAGGCATGGGAAGTGGGAATTTGATACCAGCAGCATCCTCAGACTCACTAACACAGTAAACAACCAGCCCCAGATCCAACCCCACTATTAGCAATCATCCCCAGATGCAGCCACACACTTAACCACCTAGCTGCTGAATCAGAACATGGGGTACAGTATCTTTCCAAATAGGGGGATACTGGACATTTTGGAATTTGAGCCAACTACAATGTTTTATTTCTGATTGAGGTCTTTTGAGAAAAAAGCAGTCCTTCAGCATATACTAGGTTGGGAAGTCTCTAACTGTGGGTTGTGCATCTCCCTAATCCTGAAACCCTGGCAAAACCCAAGTAGATAGGGCAACTTGTTCCAAGGATCCCCATCACAACATAGGACCCTCACTTGATCCCAGACCTACTAGGTCCAAGTCCTCCTGTCCTCATTGTCTAGGAATTATCCTTACCTATAACTCAGCAGGCAAAATGGGTTGGGAGGAAGCTGAGTTGCAGTAACAGGAACTATAGTACATGGGAAGAACACAGCCATTTGGAGTTTGGAACCAGACAATATAAGAGTTCAAGAAGTGGAAATCATTATGGGATAGTAGGGACAGACAAGGGGGAACTCAAGTACAAAGAATGAGAGCCCAAGTGACAAAAGCTGAGGTACAAGGAGGTTTGGCTTCAGGAACAAGGCAGAAACCCTGATACTAGTTCTGAAGCAGATGGGATGGGTAGGGGCAGTAGTGGCTTGGCAGACTAGGTCACTGAGTGCTGACCTAGTGTTCCTTAAATTCACTCTCAGAATGACTGAAGAGGGTCAAAAATCCAAGTGAGGGTCAAGTCCCTTCAGCAATGCGGAGAAGAGAGCTGGGGAGGAGAGGAAGGATGTAGGAAGCTAGACAGATCAACAGCCAGGCCACTCACCTGTAAAATCTAGAGCAAGCAAACAATTCACCACAATTTTGAGGAAGTCCCAAGTTCTTAGGTGAGTCAAGGCCAAGATATTCTTGGCTTTTCTCTTACTACCACCCTGAACTGGTAATCTAATTTCTGTCCCAGAAAAGATACAACCCCTGCAGAGATCACCCTCCACTAGCCAGATGAGAGATGGTCGAGGTTCCCACTTAAAGAGGCTGAAGGATCAAACAATAAACTCCGTTCTGAGGCACAAATCTTGTGGTTCAAGTTGTTCCCAAAAGAATAATAGCACCATTTATTGGGTGTTTTCTGTGTGCCAGGCATTATGACTAATGCTTTGCATGCATTCTCTCATTTGATCTTCACACCAATATTAAGAGGTAGCTACTATGAGGAAACTGCTGTTCAGGTGGGTCATAAGCTAAGGTGGTAGCTTAAGGACCAAGATGCAAATTCAGGACAGTACGAACTTAAAAGGCCAAATTCTGAAATAGTATGCTAACCTACTTAACTTGAGCACTCCTTCTTGTGGAAGGGTGACCAACAGCTCTTAAAGAGGAGGACCTTTCTTAGAACTCCAAAGCAGCTTACCCAGCTTCCTTTCAAGCATCTCTGTATGACTTTGCTCTTCTAACACTTTTTGTTTTCTCACATCCTGGTGATCCTGCTACCTTAATAACTGCTAGGAAAAATCAGAGCCAACTGGAGAATTCCTATTTATTAACCTGTAACATTGTTTTCCTGAAGTTCATCTGTAGCTATGGCAACATGCTCCAACCACCCTCCTCACCAGCAGGAGTTAGGTAAAACTCTTGCTTGCTTCTTGTTTACCTGTTTGGTCATCAAATAGAAATAGTAAAATAAAAAAATTTCACCCATGCTTCCCTAATATTTCTGAGGTACACGTGTCTATCTGAAAAAAAAAAAAAAAAAAAGAGCCTGAGTGGCTAACAATGGAAGGAAACCCTTTTCAGGGAAGCAGATTTACTGATTTGCAATTGCATTTTACTTTTGTAGGATTCCTTAAAGCATTTTTTTCCTGTCCCAGTTTTAACTCATTTTCATATTTTCCACTTCCACTAACCCCCAGGATCCTATGGTAACCTGAGGATGAATCCCTAGAATAATGGGGCCTCCTCCCATGTAAGTGAACTGCAGGGATCTTACCCGACTAAAGAGTAACATAACAATAAATGGGATAATTATGACTGGAATAAGGAGGCAAACACTTTTTTTTAAACTAATTTTTTATTCTTTGCTCATAAAAAAGAACAGATTTTTGGCTTTGAAATAATGACATAAAATAAAAAGGCAAATAACAGAAAATTATTGGCTGAAGTGGAGTAGAAGCAACTCTTGCTGAACCATGAGCAAACACTAAGTGCTTTGAACTATAGCAGGGGCATCAACAAAAGCGAGAACTGCAAATGCAGTGCCTACTCAAGGCCCAAGCCACCTCTAAAACTGTTTATTCCCTAAGTTTATTTGGTTATCATATAAAGGAAATGAATCTTCCCTTTCTCTCTCTTTCCTTCTTTATTCCTGACCTTTAACTATGAAAAGAGTAGGCAATGATGATTTGATGCTAGTCCTTCTAGTTTGAAGGATAGTGTTGTTTTGTTGTTATTTTAACATATTTATCCTACATATTGCCAACCTTCAAAAAAATAAAAGTGCTAAAATCAACTGTAACTAAAAGCTATTTCTATTTTTGGTCAGTTATCTGCTGTAGGCAGAGCTTCATATATGAATTTTTATTGCGGATTTCTATGACTGCATCCCTAACAAGCTCAATGAACATCTGTGGCCAAAGCTTCTGCAAAGCCTCATTTTTCATGTTGATTTCTGTGGCTTCCTTCACAAGGTCCTCTACATACATCTTGCAAAATTTCTTTTTTTCTCTTATTTCCTGTTAGAAAAAGAAATTTTTGCATTAGATCATAATTAATCCAAAAGCAAATTAGCTGAACCAGAGAAACTTAAAATAATTGATTCTGATGACCGACTCCTCCCCTCCACCCCTCAGAGCAGGAACACTTTCCTAGCCTTCTTGACAGAGAACTCTGAGTAAACAGAGTAATAGGGAGCTCACCACTTCCAAGTCCACTCCCATTCTGTGGAACAGCTGTGTTAGAAAACGTTTTTTCTTTATTGGAATCTTTGGATTCTATTTCTCTGCTGGTAGTCTTCCTCCTATCTCAGTTCAGGTGGTTTTGCTCACACAAGTCAACTGAATGTACACACTCACTGGCTCTAGATGGTAAATATATCAGGATACTGACACTGACCATTTTAATTGGTATCAGGTCAGTAAATATCCACATACATATTATAAATACCCATATTCTGAATTCACGCTCTATTATATAAAAGCATGTAATTGGACACTAAAGTGACTTAATAAATCTTCTCGGAGAGTGGTGGATTCCTCTGACTTGTGGCATACCTCATTAAAGGTATCCCTCCTTTAACGGTGAAAAAAACAATGCTAGACACAATCAATGTCATTATGAGTAAGCAATTTGTATCATTTGTATGGAAAACCACCAGAGCAATTCCAAAAATGAAAATTATTAATCCAAAACTGAACTAACATAAGTTTTTGTGGATGCTACATGAAAACCCTTCTTGCATTATTCTCTGCAACCATATCCTCAATTATGAGCTTGAGTAGCAGGAACCACGATCTGGTATTAAATGTAACTCTTTCACAACAGAAACATTAGGACACAGTTGGGCAAAAGTATACAAGGAAGATGAGGAATACAAGACTGTATGGCAGCAGAGTTTGGCTTTCAAAAGAAACAACACTCCCATTCAACTTTGGGGGCTGGTAGTCTGCAAAAGGAAGTCAAGTTCCAAACGCAACAGGGGAAATTTTGGGCCAGAGAATAGCCAGGCATTGGGCCCCAATTTCATCACAGAGGCTAAAATAAAACCATTCTGTTTAATTCAAAACTCAACAATTATTTTGGTGATTGAAACTTTTGGGGAATATCAAGGCACATCATGAAAAATGATTCAGTCAAAATGTATAGAGAAAAAGGAATGGAATAGATCAGATAATCATATATATAAGGGAAGCAATTCATATCACTGAAGGTGAAAACATATAATAAATGCCAGTGAGACAAAAGATTTAACAACTTGGAAAAGGATCTATTTAAACCTTCAACTAACATTAAAACACCAGAATAATTTCAAGAGGAATTAAAGAGCTAAATTTAAATATCAATAGATATTGCCAATGAATTATAGTTATGAAGATTTGTAATAAATAGTAAAATGCTTAAATTATAATTTTAAATGAAAAAAAAATGAAATTACAAGTTTATAAAGTGCATACAAATATTTGGATAGAGTTTGGGTTACATGACAGTACGTAATTTGTAGAAACTCAGAAATTGTACACCCAAGGTTTGTATTTCATTGTATATAGTTTATTTCAAAAGAAAAATTGTATCAACTATTGAACCCTTATTAATGATACATATGTAGTGTTATTTAAGGAGAAGCATACTAATGTCTGCAATTTGCTTTGAAATGAATAAAACAATAAGAAATGATTGTTGGATGGAGAGACAGATGCATAGCTCTGTGATAAAGCAAATACAAAGTATAATACAATGTTAATAGCAGAGTCTAGGTTTTGAGTGAATGGGTTTTTACTGTAAAATTCTATCAACTTTGCTGTATATTTGAAATTTTCATTAAAATGTTAAAATATATGTACATAAAATTATTGGAGGCAGATATACTGAAGTGTTATCAAGATTGGGTTGTGAGACCACTAGTGTTTTTTCCTCCTCTTTTCTATTTCTCCTTCTCCAAATTTTTACAATGTTTAAAATGTTTGTAAGTTTCTGATTAATGTAAGTTAATAAAAAGTCCAAATTGTCACTCACTTTCCCTAAACGGAGCAATATTTTGGAAATTTTCTTAGGAAATAAAATAGTTCTCTAAATAATCACCATTCAGAGGTCAACATAGCTGATTTATTTCATGTGTTAAAAACAACAGGTCATGCGATTAACTAGTTGTAACCCCATGTACAGATTTAATGAGTGATGAAGTACAAATGGTTCCAGCTCGCTACTTCTTCCATGAACCTACCTTCTTGAAATCTGAAATACAGTCTGAGACTTAGTCACCTGCACTACGTTAGCTTGTTGATGAGAATAGCATTTAGCTGCTCCCCTTTAACACACAGTAAATCTGAGCTATACAGGGACTACCAGGAGGCAGTACAAGTGTGAATCACTAGAGGCCCATAATTAAAATGAGCAATATTATACAATGAGCAATGCATTAATTATTAGTAATAAAGAGCATATTAACAAATTATAAGGCACAGAGCATATTTAGTGAATGCTGCCTCATACAGATTTTTACAATTTTCTTAATATTATGAATTTAAAAAATCAAAACAAGGGATTGTTCGAGTACTAAGGCAGGAAGAATTTTTTTTATAGTAATTTAGGGATAAGAAAACTAGAAATAGCTTTTTAAACTGATGTATTTTGTTAAATAACTTAAACATAATAGAAATTAAACTTTTCATAATTGACAGTGTAATTTTTGGTGCTTTAAATTTTCCAGCTATAGTTTCTTCCATTAGTTCTTTATATAACATGTTGATACAGAGTTGTATCTGTTATAATAACACTTATTTAGTACTGTGTTTGAAAATATTTTTTTTTTATTCCAGCATTTCTTCTTTCCTCCAAGCCAATTACTCTTCATTTCCATGGGGTATACCCTATAACTCATCAAGTATCTGCCAGGACAACTCACTCTGCCTGTCCAGAATGGTCCTATTAAGAGCACATTATGTAGACTTACTGGTATTCTACTATAGACTTATTGTGATTCTAGCAATGGAAGACATTATGTCACAGACTGGAGGTTCTGTGGGCAGGGAGAGGAAAAAACAGGTGAAATATGGGGGCATTTTCAGGACTTGGGAATTGTCCTGAATGACATTACAACAACAGATACAGGCCATTACATATCTTGCCATAACCTACAAAATTGTGCGGGAGAGAATGTAAACTATAATCCATGCTTAGTGGCAATTCTCCAGAATGTTTTCATCAATTGTAATGAATGTACCACACTAATGAAAGGTGTTAAGGTGGGAAAATGTGGGAGGTGTAGGGAACTGGGCATATGGGAATCCCCTATATTTTTGTGTAACATTTATGTAATCTAAATATCTTTAAAAAATATATATATATTAAAAAAAAAAAAGAGCACATTATGGCTGCGTCTCTTGCCTTGACCCGTCATGGAGTTGTTACTCTTTGAAAAATGAAAAATGATTTTTCTGTTCTCAAAATGCTTTCATATACTTATTTCTTTTTATTCCACAATATCCCTGTGGGGTTCATAAAGCAAGTATTTCACAAGTTCAATCCTGATGAGATGAACTCTATATAAATCATTTATTTTATTGAAGTCTAATTTTGTTGTGATGAAGATGGTTTGGGGAAAAAGTAGGTCAAAAGCGGGATTTATTTTATAGTGATTTTAACAATAATGGTACTTGAAATGGGATTTAATCCATATCTTTATATTATAAATGTGAAACCAAGAGACTTGCTCAGGATTAGACACAATCAACTAATATTTACTGAGAGAACACTCTAATCTAGAACTTGAACTTGCAGTCTAGTTGGAAAGACGGCCTCAACGGATAAAAGCTAACTAAAAAAACAACATAGTAAGTAAGTGCTGAATGAAATGTTTAGACAGCAAACGTAATCAGTTTTCTGAAAAGAGAGAGACCTTGTGCTGGGGTAATCAAGAAGACTTACAGAAAGTAGCATGATATACTGTGAAAGAGTTCAAGGTAAGGAATCAGGTCTGAGTTCCACAGGAAACTCAGCAACACACGTGTGACTTTGAGTAGTTTACCTGAGTTTCTAGTTTTCCTTATCTGTATAAAGACAAGGATTGAATTCTTTAAGGTGCCTTTCAGTCCATGTTTATCTTAAGTTGTTTTTAGAATGAGTCAGGAGAATGATGAAGAGTTAGCAAAAGCATCTGCTTACCCTGATTTGTGAGGACTCACTTGAATTCTTATAACAGTTCAGGACGTACAGAAGAGAAAGACTGAACACTTTGTGCTGCAGTGGTTTAAATATTTTTCAAGACGTGGGGAGCATGGTATAAGGGAAGGAATGCTTGGCTGTGAGTCAAGAGAGAGTGATTAAGGGACTTAGCCAAGGTCTCATGGGTAATAAGTGGTAGAATCAGGGGCTCAAATCCAAGTATCCTGATTGTTAGCCAGGTGTTCTTTCCAAAATATTATGTTGCTTCAAATTCCTTCCTTTTCCAATTGAAATTTCTCAAAACAGGAGTCAACATTCCCTGACTTTACTTCTTTATTGCCTATTTGTTGTTCAAACCACTTTAACTGAGATTTCTGCTTAAATGATTCCACTGAAACTATTCCTGTTTAAAAGAAAAACAATGAACTTGACTGCAAATTTTATCAGATTTTTTCTTTTATAGTTTGTTCATTTGGGTTGTTAAAATATCATGGTCTATCTACCTAAAGTCATAAAGATTTTCTCATGTATATATATAGTTTTATCAGAAAAGTTGTGGTTTAAAGAACAATCATGCATTAAATACAGGATCCCCATATACCACCCTATTATTAACAACTTGCATAGGTATGGTACATTTGTTACAATTGATGAAAGAAGATTTTTATAATTGTACTTTTAACTATAGTCCATGGCTTGACTTAGAACAGTTCACTGTGCAGTTCCATGGCTATTTAAAATTTTTTTCTTCTAGTACCATACATACAACCTAACATTTTTCCCTTTAACCACATTCAGATATATATTTCAGTCCTGTTAATTATGTTCACAATGTTGTGCTTCCACTACCACTTCCATTTCCAAAACGCTTCCATCGTCCCAAATAGAAACTCTGTTATATATTTTAAGCCTTAACTCCCTATTCCCTAGCCCTACCCTGTACCCTGGTAACCTATATTCTAGATTCTGACTCTACAGTTTGCTTATTCTAATTATTTCATATCAGTGAGATCATAAAAATTTGTCATTTTGTGTCTAGCTTATTTAAAACTCAAAATAACTTCAAGGTTCATCCATGTTGTTGCATGTATCAGAAATTCATTCTTTTTATGGCTGAATATTCCTCTGCACGTGTATACCACATTTTGTTTATCCATTCATTGGTTAACGGACTTTTGGGACTTTCAGATATTTGCATACTGATTTTCACTGTGGCATAATTCACAATTGCCAAAAGATGGAAGTTACCTATATATTTTTAAATAAGAACTTTAAAATCTTACTTTTTCATACTTGGATTTTTTATTTTATCTGGAGTTAATTTTTTGCTGAATGGTGTGAAGTAGGGGTTCAATTTGTATTTCTGATGGGATATATAATTTTCTCAGTACCATTTATTGAATAGTCTGTCTCCACTAGTCTGCAATACCTGCTATCTATATAAAGTATCCCCATATACATGAGTTAGTTTCTGGCTCTCCACTTTGTCTCCTGCTCTAATTGTCTACCTCTACATCAATACTGCACTGCTTTAATCACTATAACTTTATAATAATACTTGAATCTGGTAAGGCAAGTTCTTTCCATCTTTTTAGTCTTGTATATTTTAGAACCTTTGCTCTATCATATAAATTTTAGGATCAGCTAGGGAAGTTCCACAAATAGCCCTATCTACATTTTGATTAGAACTGTACTATATTTATGGATTGATTTAGGAAGAATTGATATCTTAATAATGTAGAAAGTTTCTGTCCACGAACAAAAACTAGGTAGTTCTTCTTCAATGTCTTTCAATAAAGTTTTATAATTTTCTCCATAAAGGGTTTACACATATTTTACTATTTATTCCTACAGCTTTTATTGTTACGATAAATGGTATCTTATTTTTAAATCTTATTTACAAAAATATTTTATTAAATTTATATTGGGCATTGACTTACAACCTTCTTCTCCCTTTCTGTTTCCTGTAAACCTATCTTCCAGACTCAAGCTCTGTGAGTCTGCTCAGTTTGATTAATTTATATCAGTGAGGTCATGTAATATTTGTCCTTCAGTGCCTGGCTTGCTTCACTCAACATAGGGTCTTCAAGATTCATCCACGGATGTTGGGTATATGGGATCACCTATATTCTGTACGTGACTTTTCTGTAACCTAAAGCTTCTTTGGAGACAAAATGAAAAAAAAATAAGACCCTGAGGGAATAAACAGAAGAAAATGTCACTGTACATACAAGACAACAGATCTTACAGTGATAAAAGACATATTGTCAAAAAAATTTTTTTTAAATTTTAGTTATTATTTCAAAAATTAAAAAAAAAATCTTGTATTTTATTTGTTATTTTTAAAACTATCATTATTATATCATTTTCCTATTAATTGTATTTGGTTATTTTGTTGGCTTCAATTTTGAAGAAGTTTTGGATCACAGAAGGGTTACAACGGCCGCAGGGGAGGATCATTGGTGTGGGGTGTCAGAGATGGGGGATGCATGGGAGGAAGCTCATCTGAGGCATACCTATAAGGCATATGAATGTGTTCAAGTGTTCATGGGGCACTGTCACAGTGGGTGGAGATTCACACAATAACCAAAAGAATATTGAATTCCAATCATGGGGAGCTCTGCCACATTCTCTAATGGGAAAGCAAGAAACCCCTGAGTACAGGGGCAGTGACTAGTGAAGGTGGATGGACCAGTGATGGGCCCTTAATATTGATGACTGTACTTATGAACCTTTACTTTTGAAATTGAAACTTCGCCTAGTATTATAGGGTGCCTAAGAGTTACCACCTGAGAGCCTTCTTGTTGCTCAAATGTGGCCTCTCTCTAAGCCAAACTCAGAATATAAATGCATTACCTTCCCCCCAGCGTGGGACATGACTCCTGGGGATGAGCCTCCCGGGCACCGATGGATTACTATCAAGCACCAACTAGCAATGCAACTGGACAAAGACCTTGACCAAAAGGGGAAAAGGGTAAAGACAAATGAGTTTATATGGCTAAGAGACTTCAAAGCGAGTTGGGAGGTCATTCCAGAGGTTACGCTTATGCATGTCTCGGCAGGATCTCATTGACTGCCAAAGTAAATATTGCCCCAAATAGCAGGGCTCCTGAGGGCTTAGGAGACAGACACCCAGATACTATAGGCAGGGCAAACCGCTCAGGAATTTGGTACCCTGTCAGTAGGCCCTAATTTGGAATTTATGCTCCCCAGTGTGACAGAATTGGACTCAGTTTTGGTTTCTCTACACATGGCTCTTCTGCCCCTTCTATTTGAACCTATAGTTAGTACTAGAGTGGATAGGTATATGTCCAAGAGACTTACTTAAATCTTTGGGCTTTCCATGTGCCATTTGGGCCCTGAATCTCAACAGTGTTGCAACACCTACTCTCCAATTCATTGGACTCACCCAGGACAACTAACAAGGAGATGATGATGGACAACAACCATCCCAAGGAAGAGAGAGAGTCTGCTGCTGCAAGGAAGATGGTCCCATCCATCTACCCCTTGGGATCTAAGCCCCTTCTTAATTAGAGGCAGAGTGGGCATCACCATCCCAGAATCCTCAGGATTGGGGAATGAATGATGGACTAGAGTTATTCTACCATAGACTTACTGTTATTCTAGCAATGGAAGAACTTTTATCACTGATGTGGAGACAGTGACCCCCGGAGTTTCTGAAGAGAGGGAGAGGGAAAAATAGGTGTAATATGGGGGCATTTTTGGGACTTGGGAGTTGTCTTGAATGACATTGTAATGACAAATACAGGCCATTATATATCTTGTCATAACTTACAAAATTTTGCGGGAGAGAGTATAAACTACAATGTAAACTATAATCCACACTTAGTGGCAGTGCTCCAAAATGTGTTCATCAATTGTAACAAATGTACCACACTAATGAAAAATGTTGTTAATGTGGGAAAATGTGTGGGATAGAGAATGGGGCATATGAGTATCCCCCATATTTTTTATGTAACATTTATGTAATCTAAGCATCTTTAAAAAAAAAAGCTAAAAACTATATTATTAAAAAAATCTATATTGGGTTGTTGGTCCTTTTTCTTACTCATTTTTAAAAGCTCTTTATAATTTAGGGAGATTAATTGAAAACTGTTTTTCCCAGTTTGCCACTATCTTTTCTTATTTTATACACCTAAAGGCCTTTCCCATCACAAAGCTATACTTTAATTCTCCATGGCTGCTTCTACAGTTTTTATGCTTTCATTATAAACTTTTAAATCTCTGATCCATTTAGAATTTATCCTGATGGAAATACAACGCCCCCCTCCATCGCTCTCTATCTCCAAATCATTTATTGACTATTTTACTTGATTTGTTTGAGATTATTCTTTATCATATAATAAAGTCCCTTTTGTATTTTGGATGTATATATGGAACTTTCATTCTATTCCATTAGACTATCTCTTCACGACCACCCTGCTTTAATCAACACTTTATAATATGCTTTACTATCTAGTAGTGCTAATCTTTCCCTCATTGTTCTTTTAATTTTTCCACAGTAGGATCAACTTGTATATGCTGTAGGATCAACTTGTCAAACAACAACAAAATATTCAGTACATTTATTGGGATCACATTAAAATTTTAAGTTAAGAAAAATGGACATATTTTGTTTCAGAGTCGTCCTATTCAAAACACGGTACATTTTTTCATTTGCACAAATATTTTGTGTACATTAATTTTATAAAGCTGTCTTTATATATATCTTGCATATTTATCAATTAATTACTAGGTATTTTCCCTTTTTGTGTTGCAATTCTGATTTGGGTCTTTTCTTCCAGTATATCTTCTTTCTGGTTATTTGTAGATATGATTTCTGCTGCATTACTGAATTTTCTTATAGCCTTTATAGTTTTTCAGTTAATTTTCTTGGGATTTTCAGGTATTTGATAATATTTCCTGCACAGCCATAGTTTATTCTCTTCAAGTTACCAATGATTTATTTCTCTTGTAAAATTGCATTGTCTGTATTAACAAATAATAATGGTGATATTGGGCATCTTTGTCTTGAACCTGATATCAGTGATGAATATTGTCTATTGCTGCATAACAAATTACTTCATACTTGGTGGTTTAAAGCAATATACATTTATTATCTCACAGTTTCCATGTACCAGGAGTATAGGTAAGTACTGGGTCCTCTGCTCAGGGCTACAAGACTCCAATCCAAGGTGTTGGTCAGGCTATTTTCTTTTCTGGAGCTTGGGGTCCTCTTCTAAGCTCATGTGGTTATTGGCAGAACTTAGTTCTTCGTGGTTGTAGCACTGAGGTCTGTATTTTCTTGCTGGCTGTCAGCTGTGGGCTACTCTTTGGTCCTAGAGGCTTCTCACAGTTCCCTGCCATGTGGCTCTCTTTCCACATGGCAGCTTACTTCTTCAAGGCAAGCAGGTGAATCTCTCTCATCAGGGAAAGCTGGACTTTTTTTT
>JAQZBX010013000.1:0-40440 GCA_029593785.1 Cabassous unicinctus
TGAGGAGCGTAAATTCCAAAGTAGGGCCCACTGGTAGGGCGCCAGTCTCCTGAGCTGTCAGCCCTGCCTATAGTGTCTGGATATCTCCAGAGCCCTCAGGAGCCCTGCTATTTGAGGCAATATTTACTGTGGCTGTCAATGAGATCCTGCTGAGACATGTATAAGCATAACCTCTGGAATGACCTCCTGACGCACTTTGAAATCTCTTGACCATAAAAACTCATTGTATTTACCTTTTCCCCCTTTTGATCAAGGACTTTTTCCAGGTGCATTGCTAGTTGGTGCTTGGTAGTAATCCCATAGTGCCAGGGAGGCTCATCCCTAGGAGTCATGTCCCACACTGGGGGTGGGGGTTGGGGGGAAAGGTAATGTTTTATATCCTGATTTTGGCTTAGAGAGAGGCCACATTTGAGCAACAAGGAGGCTTTCAGAAGGTAACTCTTAGCAACATATAATACTAGGATAAGTTTCAATTTCAAAAGAAAAGGTTCGTAAGTACAGTCATTGCGATGGTCCATCCTCCTTCACTAGGCACTGCCCCTGTATTTGGGGGCTTCTTGCTGTCCCATTAGAGAATGTGGCAGAGCTCCCCAGGATGAGAATTTGATGTTCTTTTGGTTATTGTGTGGATTTCCACCCACCATGACAATACCCCATGAACACTTGAACACATTCGTATGCCTTAGTGGTAAGACATTTATTCTTGATTTATTTATTAGTCACATTGTTGCTAGTGATTGGAAGTTTTTGAAAGTCACGTCTACCAATAATTTTTCAGGGATGTGTGTTTTTCTTTATACATATTTGGGCACTTACATAGTTGGAGAGAAGTGAGAAATATTACATGTAAAAATAAAATAAAAATGTTAAGTTGTGTAAAAAACTTTTACCAAGGGAAACCTAAAATATGCTAAACATGTTTCTTAAACCAACTCTTATGTTATCAGCTTAAGGTGTTCTAGTTACTACAATCTTTATCTTTACCAACTTTAAACATGTATAGTATTGCTTACGTAAAGTAATAAACATGGTTTTACAGTTTACCAGGTTTTTTCATGCTATCCCATTTACTTCTGATTTTGCTGATGCTTTCTAGGAACTATCATTCTATAGTATATTTTGATTTGAAACCAAACACATAAACAGGCAAAGCTATATGGACACATTTACAGTAAAGGAATTTCCTAGTGCTGAGTGTGGACCAAGTAAACATTTCCACCACTTTTGTATTTTCAGTTGAGTTTAAGGAATATATATTAAGAGCTATCTAATACATGTAGGTCCTGTTTTAGTCTTTGGAATACCTTCTCTCAGGAGCCTTTCAGTCTAGTAAGGGAGTCATATATGTAAACTTCCGTAACATCTCTAAGTCATTAGATCCTCTCTCCTTTATTTAGTAACTAAAAGGAACTTTAACCTGTACCTGGCTTTAGTCCTTGAAGTCAAAATTTTAAGCAACTTTGCTAATATTCCAAAAACTTGCTGTTATTTTAATTTATATGTGTTGATTATTTATGGCCCTTTGAAAATATGTGTGTGTGTGTGTGTGTGTGTGTTTTTAGGCAGTACCAGGGATTGAACCTGGGACCTCATACATGTGAAGCAGGCCGTCAACCACTGAGCTATACCAGCTCCACTGACTATATATTTTTAAAGTTTCCTTTAAAATAGAAGGTTCTTTATATCCCAGAATGAGAACATTAATATAAGGTCTTACAGAATATTCTGATACGCAGCAAGTTTGGAGCTCAAAACAAAAAAGAAGTTTGCTTTCTGTTTAAATGATGTGTCTTCAGCTGTTCATTAAGGGGATTTGATGAGCACATTAGGAGCTTTGTGGTGTTTTAACTATGTCTCTCCTCCAATACAGATTATTATGCTCTCTTTGGTACCATATGCCATGGATGTGAATTTCCCATAGAAGCTGGTGACATGTTCCTGGAAGCTTTGGGCTTCACCTGGCATGACACTTGCTTTGTATGCTCAGTAAGTAAACTCTACTTCCTAATTAAAGGAGCACAGTACAGCCAGTTCTAGCCTAAGTGATTAATAGAAATAACAGCTCTTGTGTCTTTCAGTCCTTCAGATCTAAACAGAAAATATTTTACAGTGATATTTGAAAGTTTATTACAATTTTTGGCACCTTTTTTCATTATTTGGCATACAATAAGATGCTTACCCCTTTAGAGAAAACGCTATTATTAATGCACTTTTCTTTATAAGGAAAACATATATTTCTTAAAATTGTTAAGATTCCTTCACTTTTTTAAGCTTGATTTTATTGGAATTTAGTAGTTTTTGGAAACATTAAGTACTTAAAATAGAAATAAACAATTATAAAAATCTGTTGCAGAATTAAAACTGGGAGTAAACTGTATGTTGATCCATTTCCTTCCTTAGCCATAGTCCATGAGTATACTTTTTAGTGGAGCTAAAATAAACATGCAGTGAAATATTTACTTATTTAAGTTGACATTTTAATAGTATTTTTGGTTTTATTTTTTAATGCTAAGGATAGAGTCAGAGATTAACATTAACCTAAGATATTTGTGTGTATATTTAGAAAGTAAATACTCAGTTAAAGGTATTCTGTTCAGATGTTTGATTTTTCATTTATATTTAAATATAACTGTTTTCAGTATCTATTGTATGAAGTTGAATAATAATGTTAATTGAAGTTGAATGATTTCCCCAAACATTACCATTGAATCCTTTCTTGTTAACCTAATCCATCCCTTACACTTTAAAACATATGAAACACAACAACTTTTAGTGGGTTTGCCTTTTCCTACTCTCTGGTAGAGGTGCTTATCAGCATTAAAATTAACAAAGTCAGTAGGAAAAACAAGAAGACATTAATGTGGATAGTTAACTGACTATATAATCATCCAGGAGCCAGATGCTGGCCAGGGTTTTTACTATAGGAAACAAATTAAAAAGAAGCAACAGGTTTATGCTTGTGTATTGAGGGGAGGATAGGAGCAGGCTAAAATTGGGTTTGGAAAAGTGTGACAAGCAATTGAACTGTGTTTTCTTTCTGAATACTTTGGTTCTCCAAAACAGGAAGCAGTTTTACAGCATTAATTGGAATTTGGGGAGAGAAGCTATACTTAATGTGACCTCTTTATGTATTAATTTTTTCATTAGGACTAATTGCTTCTCTCCCAATAAAGAAAAATAATGATCAGTGACTTAAACAAATTAGATTACATTCCAGGAAAAAGTCATTGTTCATTGCTTTTGAAAGATTACATGAAATGTCATAGTACTTGTGAAATGTCAAGGTGTCTAACACCAGTCAATTAAAGTGCTTTGTTATATTATCCATAGGGGGTAGAATCACCTTCCCTTACTTAGGTATACTTCATAAAATAATTTTCTCTTAAATAATGCTTCTTTTCCAGGTGTGTTGTGAAAGTTTGGAAGGTCAGACCTTTTTCTCCAAGAAAGACAAGCCACTTTGCAAGAAACATGCTCATTCTGTGAATTTTTAAAAGTCAGAAGTTCAGGAGAAGAGAAGAGATTTGAAGAGAAAGGAGAATTAAACTTACTAATTTTTAGTTTGATATTTATATGGAGTTTTGAAAAATAATAGTGGTCTAAAAGGATTTAAAAACAAGTCTATGAGAAAGTATTTGGCTTCATAAAGTAAAGAAAGAGACATTTTGGCATTTTTAAAATACTTTTTTCCCTGTATTTTCTGCCCATGAAATAACTTTTATAAAAACCAATTTCCTGGCGGACTATTAAATTCATCTTAGAATAAATTAGTGAAGAATTAAATTTTAGCACAAGAACTCCAACCTCTATGCTAAAACAATTCCTTCTTTCCTTGTTAGGTGGTTATGAGTAAATCTGTAAAAGGTAATGAAAAATGCCTTAAGCTTTATCAATAAGAGAATTATTGTATTTTTAAAAATTAAGTGAATGTTTATCCCTAAACACTTGATAGGTGTTTTAACAGAATATATCAGTAGAGTCAGTTTATTAAAAACATATATATATCTTTTTTTGGTCTTTTATTTGATCATTCTGATAGGAGAGGCCAATCAGATTTTTTTTTTCCAAAATGTGTCATGCCAGAAAGAAAACACCCATTTCTCTCTCCCCCAAATTTTTGTAAATCTCAAATTTTTGCCTTTTATTAAAACAACTATTTCTAGTCATTGTATATGCTTCATCACCAGTATTATTCAAACTCCATTTTTTTCCCCTTCCCTCATGCTGATGTAAAGAGCCAATTAAATAACTTTGGGCTCTGAAGTTAGCTTTTTTCCTCTCTTTAAAGAGAATAAGTAGAAAAGAATGTGGTTGGGAATTTATAGTAAATCAGAGGATTGTACCCAAAGGAAAAAAATCTCCCCCTTTCAGACAATGAATCATTTGGGTCAGTTTCAGCATTTTAGTATTGACCAGTGAAGGCACTCATTTGTTTCTTTAATTCTACATTTAAAAAAATAACTATAAGACTGGCTTGGGAATGTAATAAAATCTAATTTAGTTGTGTTTTTTGTTGTTGTTTTTGGTAATTCTCTCTCAATAACATGTAAATTACTTTAAGTGTAATCAAGAAGTTTGGAGCTCTTTTATTGACAGAGGTTTGGTAGTGTTGAACAGGAAGACAATTATTAGTTATTCCAATTGGCCCACTTGTTTCCTGATTTGGTGACCTAATTATTTATATACCAAATGGAGACACGGAAACAACTGCGGTGACAGCGTCGATTCTGTTGATAATTTCCTAGTGAGAAACAGAGCTTGGCATTGGATAGTTTTTCTCTTTGTTTTCTCTTTGTTTCTGGAATGAATGAAAGCCTGTTTTCCCACTAAGTTATAATTTAAATTTGTTTGGTGTAAGATGCTTTTAAAGTTGAGACAGAGCGCTTCCTGTCCCATCACTCACTAAGACTTCACTTCTATTGTGTACATGTTGATTATAGAGGGAAGTTTTAGGCTACATTATTTGTTTAACCTTCTTAAGAACATTCAAGGCATCTGTCCTGAAATTTATGGTCTAGCAGATTTATATTATATGCAGATAATCATTAACTGGGGATAAAGAATTGGAAAGGGGAGACCCAAGTGGCAAACAGAATGCTCCACCAACAGCAACCCCAAACTACCTCCTCAACCTCTATCTTGTAGGGAGGCAGGAAGTTTCTTTTGAAATAAAGTGCTAGAACTGAATTATGCATTATTCCTCATTGCTGCTGAAACCACCTTGAAGACAATGTTGGCTGATGTGCATTGTCACATATCTTTATGACAGTCTTTTTCAATATATAATACAAAATAACTTGGTTTCATTTTGGTTTTGTGGACATATTTTTGTTTAGTTTTGCCTTTTTAGATTATGTGTCAAGATAGTATTTGATAAATCAATGACATTTGGGTATTTTCTTCAAAGTATTTTAGTTGGCCTGGATTTCTTTCAAAGTTATCTTACATTCATTAAGGATTTCATTTTTTAGACCTTCCGTTCTGCATATTATTCATGGAGCCTGATGTTTCTCCATGATAAAATTTCTCTAAATTTTATCCCAAAAAGCGTGGCGCTGCGTCTTAATTTATCATTTTGTCTTTGTGCTTTGTCTGTCTCTTCTGTGGCAAAGCTGTATATCTGTTCTTAAAACAGTTAATCCTGTGAAATAAATATTGAACATTACCCAGAAGAATCTCTGTATTTTCCATTGGGGAATGCCATATTTAATACACCAGCATTAAATCTTTTAATAACTGGCAGAGCACTTTATTCTTCTGGTGAGCTCCCTGAATATTTATTCTTCTGATTATAAATATTCCATGTCAATAGCATTTATTATTATTACATCTTCAATATAGAGCATTTACTTTTAGCCTCTCTAGATGTATATTTTGGAATGCTGTAGTTGATATAGCACAGACTAAAATGACTCTGAAAAACTCCCCTACTTGGATTTCCCAATTTGAAAATTTTAGTTATAGGTTCACATTTATAGTATTTATCTGAATTTACATGGACTGAATATTGCTTGCTGAAATAACCTAAAAATTATCCCCTCTGCTTATGCTTATGGTAGCATTACCAATTTTTTGTAGATTCAGGCTACATTTAGAGCCTAAGACTAAAACCTAATCATTTGGGATGGTAACTGTATTAAAACAAATACAAATAAGAGTTATAGTATTAAAAATATTAAGGTGGCATTATGTTTATAATTATCTACAACAAAAATGTATTCATGTTACCATTTTAAACACTCTGTATTAGGACTACTTATATAGAAAATAATTCCTCCCTTTTCCCCTAAAGTTAGATTTAGCCTTTTATTAACTTTTTTTTTTACATTAACATTTTGTGATATTTGGACTTTAGTCATCCCTGCTGAAAGGAGAGGCTTTTCAGACATAAGGGAAATGAGAACATAGACTGAATAGTTTTACACAAATCTATCCTGGCCTCAATTTTCCCTACTCCCCCAAATGTTTAAAGGTGTTGGACTTGGATTCTCAATGTATCATTTGTCTTATCTATTAATCTCTATCTTCTGTTGTTTCTTTAAGTTTTTAAAGTTTGTATATACCTGTACTGTTTCGCTTTTGGATACGTTTTCTAATTAAAAATCACATGAGAAGTATAATCAATAAAGTAATACCTTAAGATGCACATAATAAATATATGACTTCAGTGATGTAGAAAAGCTCTTCTGGTTTTTCTTTTTGGGTGATAAGTAGTTTCCATTAAAATCCACTTGGGAAAGCCATGTTCCGCATTCACAAGATAGGATGAGATGTGACATGTGACAGTGCTCAGAAGAATCCCATTGTTGGGATATTTGCCTATCAAAATGCCCCAGAAACAAAATATTTGAAAAATTGTCACATTTACTCTGATTTTATCCATTTTTGTGCTCTGCATATAGAGTGTACACAATAAATATTTGTGAATTAATCAGTAAATAAGCCCTACTGTTTTTAAAAAGTATTGCTGAAATTAAATTTATTATAATAATCTGTTGTATCATATCATATTCAAACACATAAACCATCATCTACATTTTTCACATTTTGCATTAACCAGGGTAAGTTACTTCATGGGTAACCCCTAATTATTCCATAACTACGTAGGCTCAGTTGTTTCTCATTTGTTGGTTCCAATAAGATTTTTTTCCCAACTGTGTAAAGTTAAAAGGAATGTTTCTGTTGCAGACTGTATATTGGGAATAAAAGACAAATTCAAGTCTATTTGCTCACAGTATATTAAACTCCAGAAGCCAAATTTTTAAGGGCATCTAGTCTGCATCTGACGTTTTAATAGCCGCTGTTTGGTTTCTATCAATCACGTCATTGCACATTAAAATGCACCAACAAAATAAGAGATCTGTCATTCCTTCGTTAAGAAACAGTAATCCAGTACAAGATTTATAGGCTTAAGACTCAACAGTGTGTGTTCACAATAAATCCCTGTTCAGTGCTCAATCCAGAACACACATCTCTGCTGCTCAGTGTTTCTGGTCACATGTCCCCAATATAAGATTATCAAAGGTTTTCTTACAGAACTACATATAAAATCCTTTTTGCCAGCAAAAGCTTAATTTAGGTTGGTGTTTTCCCTTTTCAGGTCCTCTCAGACAAGATCTTGGTTATATCAGAAACACATAGGTACTAATGTATTATTAGCAGGCCTGGTGTTAATTAGGGAGAATTACCAGAAATAGTTTGCTTTGTGGAAATTTATTACAGAATCTCACTTGACTGATGGCAGAATAGGAGTTGCTGAGAGAGAGCAGCTCCCACTCATAACCACTAATTAATAGGGTGCCAAAATTCCACAGAGAAGGTTCCATCCCAAGTGTGGGAGCCTCACAGGGAAAATGGTTCATTTGCAGTATTTAAAATGTAAAAGAGGAAAGGGGCTAAGACACATGTCTACCTAATAGAAATCTCAGACTGATATGGTTTTATGTTGTACATGTGAATGAGAGTATTAAACTCAGCACTGAGCCCAAAAGTTTGTGAAATAATCTCCCTTCCAAGAGTAAAAAGTGATCTGTGTATTTATCATACTAAGGAGATTATGTATATTATTTTTAATGTGGCAAGTGTGTCTGATTTGCTCAACTGTTCATTTTATGAAGAGAATTTAGAACAAACCATTTGTCTAAGGTATTATATTACTGAACTTTTACTCTTTGTTGTATGATTTAGAAGCTGTCTGAGTAGGTGGCAAGATTGCATCAATGATTAATAATTGTGGTGTGGCTTCTACAGAGAGCTGGGGAAAAGCAAGGTGTGTCGACTGAATGGCATTAATGGCAGAGCCCTATTAAATGAAAGTTTGCCAAGAAGGCTGTTTTTTCCCCCCATGTCTGCAACTGCATGTAATCACACAATAAAACTTGGAGCCATTGCCTAATGTAGAAGAATAAAACATTTCCATGTCAGAAAACCACCAATCACTGACCACGGGGAGAAAAATAAAACTATTTGGAATTTACAGAGAGTATAATCTTTCAATTTCTCTTCAGCCATATAGTCCCAGGGACAGCGATATCTGTGCCAGGTCTAGAATTGATTGACATTGCCTCTTATGCACCCATGTTTCAAAGGAAAAGTTTGTTTTATATTTGGGTTCCAAATTAGTTTTACATTTTCATGTTCTAAATTGTCACATTTGCTTTCTAGTTCAAATATACCTTGTTTTTCCTGTTTCTTTTTCTTCACTTGTAAAGTACTCACAACTGGTGCTATTCTAACTTACCCAAACTGCAATTGTTTGTTCAAAATATTTCAGTAGACTGTACTATCTTAAGGTGTGTCTTTTGATTTTTTCCTACCTAGTATATTACTGACATGCCGAACTTTTCCCTTGGTAAATAGTAAGGTACAATATTCAAACCAATATTGGCTATTGCATGAATAAAAGTCTTTGCTTAGGTGACCCTGTATGGATGTTGTCTGACCCCAATGCTTGCACCTTGTTTGCTTGAGAACCCTGACAGTCTCAAGCCTCCTTCGCGGAATGAACTGGAGAGCAGAAGAATTTCTGGAGCTTTTTAAGTATGAACTTTGAAATATAAGTTAAATACATTCTGGCTCTAGCAACTGAAACTTATCATTCATTTTGTTCTAAATTATTATGCTACTCTTTTATAATTTTCTGGTACTATTATAAATGCTTAGAATAAAAATAAATTTAATAAGCCAAGTTGAGAGGCACTGAAGTGAACCCAGTACTTATTCCCCAAGAATAGATAAAAAATGTGAATCTATTAGAGTTTGGCCTAATCCAGGAAGTTCTAGATGATCTTTAGTGGGATCAGTGTGGATAATAATAGGGAATGTAAGTTAGGGCTTAGAAAAAAATTTGTTCAGTTCCTCCTGATGTATCAATCTGGATTCGATCAGGAGACAATACTACACAGTAATTTAAGCAAAGTTTAATATAAAGAATTATTAAGTGATGATGGGAGAACAACTGAAACTGTAGAGAAATTCTAAAGCGTAAACTAGGACTGAGAGAGTACTCAAGTGTTTTAGTTACCTGGGTTGCTCAAGCAATACCATGCAATGATTCATCTTAAACTGGGAATTTATTTGCTCACCGTTTTGAGGCTGGGAAAATGTCCAAATCAAGGCAATGCTTTCTTCCTGAATACTGGCATCCTAAGGGCTTTCTGCCAGTGATCCTTGGTCCTTAACTCCTCTGTCAGATGGCAATGCACAAGGCAGGCTCTCCTGGCCTCTCCATTCTCTTTTGGGTTCTGTTGAATTTCAGCTTCTTGCTTCTTGAGGCTTTCTTTCTGTGTCTGAATTTCATTCCACATATAAAAGACTCCAGTAATAGGATTAAGACCTATCTTGATTGGGTTGGGCCACACCTTAACTGAAAGTAACCTCTTCAAAAAGTCTTAGGGGAGTGGATGTGGCTCAAGCAGTTGAGCTCCTACCTCCCACATGGGAGTTCCTGGGTCGGTTCCAGTGCTCCTTAAAAAAACAAAAAACAACAAGCAAAACAAGATAAAACCAACTCAGGGCAGCTGATGTGGCGCAGTGGTTGAGCCCTGGCTTGACCTGGTTGAGATTCCAGTTTCAATCCTACCCTCCCCGACCCCTACGGTAACTCAGGGGGAAAAAAAAAGTCTTAAATGGGTTCACGCCCACAGGAATGGATTAAATTTAAGAGCATGCTTTTCTAGGGTATATACAGCTCCAAACCCCAACACCAAGAAAGGACAATCTTGGAGGGGGGCCCTTCCCCAAGGACTGGGGTTCAGACCTTGTTGGCAAAAGTGTGGTTGCAGCCCTCTGAGGCTGGGTTGCTGAAGCTAGAGCTTGGTCCTCATTCGCCAGATGAGGAGAAAATAATTCTGGGAGGTAGGCAAGCCAAGGTTGATGGGTATGCGTGCAAAGTGAGTTGGGAGTTGCACCGCAGGCTCAAAGCTGGGAACAACAGAGTATCCAGATCAAGAGGGCTGTGGCAACATGGTCACTGGGTCCAGACCAGAGATGTGAAGTCCCTGAGGGACTGCACATTCTGGGCACAGCTGGGGCAGAGCACCACCAGATGCTCACCTCCCACCACTGACAGACTGTGTGGCAGGAGCAACAGAAAGCAAAATGCTGCAACTAGAACCAGGAAGAGAAGCCCCCACCCCACCCCCTTACTCCTGCAATATACCTTCAGTGCCCTCTACTGACAAATCTTACATCATGCTCACAGTAAAGGAGAAATGTTTGGTCCAGTCATTATCACAGAGCAAGTAATTACTCAAGGGTGAATTTGGTGCCAAAAGCAGTAAATGTATAATTAGAGCAAAATAAAACTATAAATTAACTAAACTGAAACCTCCATTATGCAGAACATCAAGGCATATTTTTGGTAAATTGGAAAGTCAATTCTTTATTTAAAGAATTTTTGAAGAAATTCTTTTTACTTTGTTTTTGACTGTCAAAAATCCTCAGATAATGGATTAATATACTTTAATATGCAAAGTAAATATACTGCTGCATTGATTGAGTTTTTCAAAGTCTACCTTCTAAACACTCAGGATAGTTGAATAGTTGTGAATATTTAAGAAATTTAGTTGGATGTATACTAAGATTAACTGAAGGGTTTTGTGTGGTTTTTTTTTTTTTGAGTTTAAGATAAGTAAAACAGTCTTAGTTGAAAGTTTGTGTTTATTTGGGGTTTCAGTTTATAGAAGTTTTTCAGTATAAACTTACGTTCTTTCATATTCAGTAGGAAAAAGCCAGAAGATTAATAATTTCCTCCTCTTCTCAATAAACTAAGCCATCCAGGGATCAAGCCAATAGATCTAAAAAACAACTTACATATGTTGAGTAGTCTTTGTAATTTGTGTGATACATTTACAGATATTATCTCATCTGTTACATTACAGTACACTAGTACACTCTAATTGGAGAAACTCTGTGAGTCAACTATTTTTAATCCACATTTTAGAGATAAGAAAACTAAAATGCAGAAATTATTCTTTAAAAACATAGCTATTCACGGACAAATCTGAGACCTCAACTTTCTAATAGACTAAGGAGGAAACATATTACCTTATCCACATCCCCTCAGAGTCCCTCTTATTAATAAGGAACAATTCCTGTATATTCAGTTGGTAAAGGACAGTTTCAGGAATTATTATTTTTGAGAGAATATGTAAAACTTAAAAATTGTACCTGTCAGACTTGTGTAGTTGCCTTCCACACAGATGTCTTATTTGGGAGGTTTGCAATGGGACCATATGTTCTTCAAGGGTATTTGCGCCATGGTAGTCCCCTCTGCAATGCACCATTTGCTTTTCCTTGTTTTTGTTTTTTGTTTTTTGGTTTTTTTAACTACATTTCACAGACCATACAGTGAGGATATAAAACAACCCCAGGAATAAGGAAGGGAAGTGTACATACCACCAAATGTGATAACAGACGAGAAAACTGTAGGAAATGCAGTTAAAATTACTTCCACACATAGAAGTCAGTAATACCTATTGACTATAAAGTGCTTGAAAACAGGTCAGAATGGTTGACACCCAGCTAATTGTTACCTTTGCAGCGTGATGAATTTAGTTTCAGGCTGTGAATGTTAGGAGTGGAAGGTGGTGTAAGAGTGAAAAGAAACTGCATATATGTCCAGTTAAACTGACAAGGTTGGATAAGATTCTTGTTTTTACTCAATTGAAATAAAATCTCTCTGCTATTTGGTAATTGCAGGCACCACTGCTAAGTCCACTGAAGCATAGCTGGAAAATCCAACTGCCCTCACATCTGTTTTGCATGACCTTTCAATCATCAGCAAATACTTGTGCCACTAGAAATGGAAGTGTGGGTAGGATATGGCTATGTGACATGCTAAGCTATTGCTATGGAAAACATATTGAAACAAAATTCATGCATGCCATGTACTGTGCCCAGAAATTATAGACTTGTCTGGGTGGTGTTAAGGATTTGACCTATCTAGAGTGCTCACACCTGCTTCTTACATTCAAGTTGTTAATCCTTTGTCCAGAAAATGAGACGTATTATGAAATATGTGGATGGACTGCTGTAGCTTAAATCTTAAGTGTTTAGACTCTTAAACTGGTTTGAACTAAAATAATGTTGAAAAAATTGTGTCTTCTAACAATTGCATTTATTTTACTTCAGAAACCTGCGTGACTTGACTAAAATTCTTTGAGATCCATGACTTGATTACAGTGCTTGCTGGAGTGCTAGGTTATAATGGAAGTGTTCTGAAAATATTTGGTTATCTAAAATTTTAAGAAAAATCACCAAAGAGTCTCTTGGAAGGATTGTAATAAAGTTCACTCTCATACTAGTAAGTCTCATTCTGACAATGATATGATGGGGAGCCAATAGAATATGTTCAAGAACTTGAGTTCAGTTTCTCTCGAGACCAACTTAAGCTGTTGTCAAAGTAGAGTGATAACCAGTAATAATTAAGTCTAGCAATTATATATAAATACACGAGTAAAGCGTGTAAAGGGAGAAGACCTGTCCTAGAGGAGCACCGGCACGGTGATAAACCTTGATTACACCTAGGTTGGCTCACCTCCAATTCATTGTCGTTGCTTTGTTATTATTCAACATTTCTGTAGAGGGGTGATTGAGCACTTTGTTGGGAAAAGTGGGAAGGTGAAGGATCACTGATAAGCAGGAACCGGTCTCTTAAAATGCTCTGATCCATTTAGCTCTGCTTCATACTTGTCCATCCCACTCAGCAAAGCAGCCCTCATCCAGGAGTTAACCTGGTGTTACTTGAGAATCTCCCTTAGCAGCTTATCCAAGTATCCCATCCAACCCCATAAAGTTCTTGCCCCAAGAATTGTTCTGGTAAATTGCAATTTTTTCATTCCTATAACATTTCCAGTGATGTTTTAGAGCTGCTTGTGGATTGACACCCTGGACAATTGCCAGGCAGACCCACTTCTTTAACTGGTGTTCCCTTACTTACAAACCTTGTGAATTTGGAAGAGCTACATCACATGGTTGATCTTGCACCTCTTCACTAGTGTATACCCTCATACCTTGGGAGATAATCATTCTTCAGTCTTGGAGAATTGTTGTGACACTTAAATAAGGCAGTGCGTGTGAAAGTACCAGAGCGCCAAACATCTTATCCACAGTTTTTTCTGAGTTATTTAGAAGTATTATTCAAAAATTCATAGCCAAAAAATTTGGAAATTGCTATCAACTGTCTCAGAGATTCACAATATATATTTAAGCTGAGTAATTTTACTATGGAAAAATAAAAATGACCAAGTTTTAACAATGTATTTCCCAAATATGTCTGATGAGGAACCCCTTTATTTAAAGAATACCTATGTGTACCTTATTCTATATAATAAGATTTGGGAAACACTGGTATATCCTCTTTTTTTTTTTTTAGGGTGAATGTCCTAAGTTGTGCCTACCTTCTTCATATTCTAGATCAATGATTATCAACCTTGAGTGTGTATCGGAATTCCCTGGAGGGCTTCTTAAAATAGAGATCGCTGAACCCCATACCCAGAGTCTCTGATTCTGTAGGTCTAGAGCAGGGTAAAGAGCTGCAGAGTTAAGTTCCCAGGTGAAGCTGATGTTGCTGGTCTGGGGGCTACTCTTTGAGAACCCCTCTTCCGGATCTAAACCAATACTTCTAGCTTCAATATGCAAAAAAAATAGCTGGGGATCTTGTTAAAAGACATTCCAGAGCTCTACCCCCACAGATTCTGATTCAGTTTGACTGGGAGGGGGTCAGCAATTTGCATTTCTAACAACTCCAAGGTAATTTGATGCTGCAATCCAGACACCACACTTTGAAGAGGGAGCCTCTGGCTTAGATGCTCTGAAACAAAGCGATGAGGAGCCTTTGGAGCCTAGAGGTAAGAGACCAATATTTTCTCTCTTCCTCTTGTGTCTAAAATCAGGGAATCCTTTGCAAATTAGAGACATAGAAAAATATAATCTGAGAATTTTGCACTTTTTCCCCCCTTTTTTTCACAATTCCCATGGCACCCAAGGAAAGTAGAGCAGATACAATAGATCCTGCAGGGACTGTTGCCTGAGCTGAGTCACTAAATGCCAGCAGTGGATGTGCAGCCCTGCAAATGAATTTGGAACTAAATTAAAACTCAATTGGTAGATTTTTTCCATAATTCCAGATTAGGAACGTTAGTTTCCCCAATCTTTATGAATTTCGTTTTGGGGGCAGTAAGTTACAGAAGAGTGTGTGCTGAGCCAAGAGTGATGGATCTGGGTCTTTGGTCCAGGTGGTCACTAACTAGTTCTCTGACCTGGGCAAAGCACTTAACTATCTTGACCAAGCCTTCCTACTCTATAAAGACTAACTAGATCAGTAGTTTCCACACTTTGTTGGTTTGTTTTAGTAGAGTAATTCCTTTGAAAACACCTTCTTCAGAACACAACACATTAAGCAGTCCAGAGGTGATCATCGGGTAGCTTAATATCTTAATTTTTTTAATAAGATACTTCTAATTTGCAAAACCACCGAAGGAACTCTGGATTCCTCAGGTTCTCAGGAACATGACTTATAAATCACTTAAATGGAAGGCCACCTAAATTTCTTCCAGTCTAACATTTAACCACCTGTGGGGATTGTAGATCTGTGCTATTTGATCCACATCCATTCACATTTGCCACAACTTTCAGATCTCCTAGAGAATTTTTTTTCCATAATCCATTTATTCAATGCTTTCCCCCTTAAAACTAACAGGCCGATTTCCCCCCACTTTTTCATACTACTGAAAACTACTTCAGTCTGGGAGCGGGAGGTAAAAGGAAGGGTTGTGTGCAGCCATTTGGGGAGGTCTGGGGGTTGCTTTGTTTTCTTAGCTGCTCTGTGCAAATGAACTGAAGGTTTAACACTTAGGTGCTGTTTGAAGATATAATACAACAGAGCCCAGAGTCGGGAGTCCAGGAACCATTGCTGGCCTTGCCCAAGATCCTGCTGTATAGCTGCTCTGAGAGCTGCAAAGCTAAAATTTGTTGTCATGGCTTAGACCTAAACAAACCCCTGCCTGTTCTGGTATGTAGATTATGTTCTTTGAGGACAACCCTGCTCACTCATTTCACGTCATCTGTGGGACACACGGGTTTCAGTCATTCCTCCACCATCTCCCATTCTAAAGCTGCAGTTTGTTATATGATATAGTGCCTTGTCATTTAGCAGCAGACGCCATGGTTTTGGAATCAGCCTGTTCCCCCTGCTTTCCCCCAACTACACTGAAACCTCTGTCCTCAGGGACCTTGCTATGGGACCACCTTGTAGGCGTTAATACTTTTCCCACTAAACCCACTTGGGCAGGGGCCAACATGAATGCTGTGTTCACAGGGTAATGGAGATTCCAGGACACTGTTTGGTTGGTTTTGAGGCCACAGAGCACAGCATCCCTCCTCTTCCATCAATGGTCATCCTTCTCTTTCAATTTCCTTTCCCCTCTCTCTGCCTATGCTCTGGGAAATGACTTTCCTTTTCGTTTATTCTAGTAAAATATTTGGCCCTGTTTTTCAATCTCAGAGGACTCAAAAGCAATTTTAAGGACCAGGAGGTCTCCTCGGAAACAGTAAAACAACATTACTTCTAATTCCATGCAATTACATATTAGGGAGATTTTTTTTTTAAATGCCTTCCTCTAACAATGTAAAGTATAATCAGCAAGTGAAAATTATAAAGACTTACAAGCAAGAAGAGAAAATCAATTTAATAAGAACACACACAACCTCACTCCTCTGCACCCACCCCCCCCCACCACCACCCCCACACACGTTCCACAAGTTACAACAGTAATATTAAATTATTTTCCTGGCAGCTAAGATAAAAGAACTATGTGGACTGCAGAGTCAGTTTTCAAAGATGCAAAGAAGTGTTACTGTAGCCGGATTTTGTCTAGGTCCTTGGCTAAATTGCAAGAAATGAATTTCAAGAGCATGCCACGTTGGTTAGGCCAGTAATTTATTATTGGCTAAACTGCAAGAAATGAATTCCAAGAGTACACCATGTTGATTAGGCCAGTAATTTATTAAGGTAGGGAGGGAAGGAAAATGGGAGAAAATAACAGATCATGGGTCCCAGACAAAGGAAGGGGCTGAAGAGTGATAAAAAAGGGCCGATTTACAGACTACAATTGCCCATTATAGATTATAAATGCCCAGGTTTTACTTGCGTGTTGATCCATGCAGGGGTGAAGAAGGCCAGAATAGGGGTTAAAAGGCAAGAGAGGGCCGTTTAGGCCTTTGTGCTTGCTAATTAAACCATTAATTATTCCACCCCTTTGCTAATGGCATGGGAGGAGTTCCAGCTGTTTACTGATTTACCTCACCCACCAATCCCCCAGGAGGACCAAATGATAAGGTCCCTGAAGAATATCCAGAGCTTCTCCTGGCTTCCGGAGGAAATCTTGTTCTGAATGGGATTTCTCGTGAGGGTCTTCCAGCAGCCATCTTGGGGGTATTGATGTTCACATGGGTTTTTTCCAGGTTCCAGATCTGTCTATTGATTCCCTATCTAGCTTGCTTCATTACTCTGAAGAAACCTCCTGGCCCTGGATTCTTGAAGGAATTTATTGCATTGCTTCTTATATGTGAGAACTTGGGTAATATCATGTATACCTTGAGAAATGATCTCAAGTCAAAAGTAGATTCAAAACATTGGTTTGGAAGCTCAATGCCATTTATTTGCTTGCTTAATTGCAACTTGGCAATACAACCAATGCGCAATAACCAGGTCAAGGACACATAACACATTTAAAGGTGGAAGATACCGGAATCTCTAAAGTCCATTGGCACAAGGACTGACACAAGGCAGGTGGGTACCTTTAACTAGACATCTCAGGAGCTGGCCTGATGTGGTGTCAGCAGAGTGTCCCAAACCATCGGTGGGGGGCGGTGGTTGCTTTAGGGCAGTGAGGGAAGCAGCGAGCCTCTCACCACAACACGGGTATTGGAGCCAAGAGTCAGAGAGGCCAGGTGTCAGTCTGCCTCGACCTGATGCTCACTGAACTCGTCTATACACTGAGCTTTTATGTCTGAGGTCTGGTCATCAATATCCTTATCGGGAGCGTGCCTCTGGCAGGTGTCAAGAGTCCATATCATATCCTAGCACCAAGGTCTGGCTATCACTTGCTGTACAAACATGTTTTTCTCAATTTTGTTTACATGCTAATAGTGGTGAACGTGTGTACAATATTTTAGGGATTCAAGATCATTAATATCATTCCAGTACACAACAGGTAACAAAATGGCCCTTTATTTTCAAACTCTGGATGGGTGGGGAAGCCCAGCGTTTACATTGTTATATCTTATATCAACTCTTTCCAAGGACAAAACATTAGCTTTTATCCCAGAGAACATTTCTGCAGGGAGATAAAAGTATATGATCTGGAAGCGGGAGTGGCTCAGTCGATAGAGCTCCCGTTTACCATGTGTGAGGCCCTGGGTTCGCTTCCCGGGGCCTCCTTGTGAGGGCAGGCCGGCCCGCGCGGCGCGAGGGGCTGATGCAGTGGGACCTCACAGCAAGGGGAAGATAAGCAGACACGGAGAAGACACACAGCAAATGGACACAGCAAGCACAAGCAGCAAGGGGGGAATAAATAAATAAATAAATAAATCTTAAAAAAAAAAAAAAAAGTATATGATCCACAAATGTTGGTGCCTCATTCATTCTTTCACACATTCATTTATTAAACAAGTGTGTATCAAGCACCTAGAATTTACCAGGCACCATTTCTGTCACTGGGGATTCAGCAGAGACTCCAGCACACAGTCTACCCTCCTAAACTTACATTCCAGCCTGGAGCGACACAATAAATAAATTAGCAACTGAATACATAGCATGTCAGGTGGCAAATGAAACAAATAAAGAAGTGTAAGGGGAAAGGGAGTGTAGGTGTGGGTGAGCCAGACAGGAAGGAAGTGCCAGAGGGAGCCATGTGGATAGGTGGGGGAGGATTGCTCCAGGCAGAGGAAAAAGCCTGAAGTGTTCAAAGAACAGCCAGAGCCAGTGTGACTGGAGAAAATGGAAGGGGCTGGGGGATGGGGGAAGATTGGAAGGGGAGGGGAGATCACGGAGGGCCTGGTAGGCCATTGTATGGACTTTGGCTTTTACTCTAGTGATAAATAGTTAACAAGCCGTTTAGGCTGGTCCCTGTTATTCATCCTCTCTCTCTCTCATTCCTCTTCAGACTTCTCAGGCAGGTCTTTGGCAACTGGTGGACCATTCCAATGTCTGAATGAATGAAGGCCTGAGTGTGTCTGTAACGTTACTAACCACCTTTGACTTTTACTGTGATTTGCTCACTGGGCAGGGTTTCCTGAACACTCTATTTTTGGCGTGTAAGAAAAATTATGTAGCTCTCATCTTGATGAAATTTCACAAGTCTAGGCTGCGTCTAATTTCTGTAATACAAAATTTAGTATTCTCCAATATTTTCCTTTCTTGTGTCTGGCTGTTTCTAGGCCTGGAGGGAGCTCATTCTCACAGGGTTGGCTGGACTGTGAGATGAGTCTTTGAGCCTTTGAAGCTGACTCACTCAAATCAGCTCTTAGGCACTAGGAAAGGGCTTCCCATACAGAAATCCTAAGGGTTAGGATGAATGGGACATAGGTGACATAACCAGATTTTAAATGTTACTGAAGGGCACAGGAGGTTAAGTAGGTGTACCTACATCACAGGGGTAGTTAATAATCTCTGTCTTCTTTCCTTATACTCCCCAAAAGTGAAATTAAAAATATGAGGGTGGGTGGGTGTGGCTCAAATGGTTGAGTGTCCGTCTCCCATATGGAAGGACCTGGGTTTGGTCCCTGGGACCTCCCAGTAAAATTTAAAAAAAATTTTTTTAATATGAGGTTGTATTTTTTTGTTCATTTGTTTGTTCGATTGGTTGTTTTAAAGTGATTCTAGGGGGGTAGATGTGGCTCAAATGGTTGGGTGCCTGTCTCACGTATGGAGGGACCTGGGTTCGATCCCCGGGATCTCCTGGTAAAAATACAGAAAAATATAGAAGGTGTGACGGCCGCCAGGCCTGCGAGCGGGTATGCTGTTAGACCCCACCGAACCACACAGCAAGATGATGACGTAACAGAAGTGACGCAAGGGAGAGCCAAGATGAGATGCGCTGAAAAAACAGGAACTGAGGTGACGCAGGTGGTAGGATGCCTCTTTCCCACATCAGAGTTTCCCAGGATCGAATCCCGGTAAAGACAGGAGGAGAAGGATGAAAAGAAAGGGCAGGAAACAGAGAATTGCCCAGCAAATGGACACAAAAACAGCAAAAATGGGGGAGGGGGGGTGGGAGAAAAATGGATAAAATAAATAAATCTTTTTAAAAAGTGATTCTAACCACCATTCTAGAGATCTGCCAAGAATTTGAGAAATCACATTGTAAGCCCCACTTCAATCATTTTTTGTTCAAGAGAAATAACTCTAAAGAGCAGTTTAAATGTAAAAGGAAGCCCCCAAAACATACCATGAATATGTTTATGGAAAGAGAGTGTGAAAAAAAATTTTAATTATATATTTTTTATTTTTTTAAAGATACTTAGATTACACAAATGTCACATAAAAAATATAGGGGCTCCCCATATTCCCTGCTCCCCACACCTACATTTTCCCCTGTTAACAACATCCTTCATTAGTGAGATACATTCATTGCAATTGATGAACATGTTTTGGAGAATTGCCACTAAGTATGGATTATAGTTTACATTGTAATTTACACCCTCTCCCACCCTATTCTGTAGGTTATGGCAAGATTTATAATAGCCTGTATCTGTCATTGCAATGTCATTCAGGACAGTTCCCAAGTCCTGAAAATGCCCCTTGTATTACACCTGTTTTTCCCGCTCCCTGCCCTCAAAACCTCCAGTGGCCACTGCCTCCACATCAATGAAATAATTTCTTCCATTGCTAGAATCATACTTAGTCTATAGTAGAACACCAGTAAGTCTACTTTAGTCCATAGTTCATTCCCCAATCTTGAGGGTTCTGGGATGGTGATGCTCACTCCACCTTTAATTGAGAGGGGGATGTGATCCCATAGGGCCAATAGATGGGACTCTCTTGCAGTTGCAGTCTCTCTCGGTTCCTTGGTATGGTGGTTGTCCATCATCAACTCCATGTTGGTTGTCCTGGGTGAGTCCAATGAACCAGAGAGTAAGAGTTGCAAATCCATTGAGATTCAGGGTCCAGCTGGCACACGCAGAACCCAAAGATATAAGTCTCTTGGACATACATCTACCAACTCTAGTACTAATTATAGGTTCAAATAGAAAGAAGAGCCATGTGTAGGGAAACCACAACTGAGTCCAAATCTGTCGCTCTGGGGAGCACAAATTCCAAAGTAGTGCCCTCTGGCATGGCATCAAACTCCTGAGCTATCTGCCCTGACTATAGTGTCTGGATGTCTCCAGAGCCCTCAGGAGCTCTTCTATTTTGGGTAGTATCTACAGTATGAAAATTTTAAGGATTTTGTCTGGGGTTGGGGACTTGCTTGATGGTGATGGAGAACATGGACTGATGGTATGGCGGTAGTCCTCGGTGGAAAATGGCTTCCTTTGCTGCCCTCTAGCATCCTGTCCTCCACTCATCTTCTTGAACAGCATTCACCTTGATCTTCAAACTACTTTCTGGCCACATAACAAAAGTTTTCAAAGCTTTATAGATGTTCCCTCTAAGTACATATAGGATGTTTTATACTCACAACAGTATTTGTTCCTTCAGGACTCTGGGTACATCGTGTGCATTTGCCAATTTGTGTAGCTAGATTTTATGAGCTTCAGAAGGTTATAAACTATTGGTGGTTGAATATTTAACCCAAGTAAGAAAGCCTCTTTGGGGTGGTGTCTTCTGTAACCACTCTCCTTGACCAAGCATTCGTCAGAATATTTCCCCAAACACTTCTGTTTCCAGAGCACCACCTCGATGTGACATCATGGGAACTTAGTGCAAATAAATCTCCAGGGAAACCTATTGCTGGACGGATATTGAAATGGATTGCCGCGGGAGGGTATCGCTTATCTCCTTGGAGAGCAGGGTTTATCACTAAAGCAAGGATTTGACGAAAAACACTCCTGGGGCTTCTGCGAACTTCATTGTATCCAAAGCATTTCACCATCAAGTCTGGACATAGGCCAGAGCAAAATCAGAGCAGGATCTTATTAGCAGCTGGGAACTGGGGCCATGATTTGGGGTACACGAGGAAGCAGCTGTGATCATACATGTTAGTTATTACATATTGATATTGTTGTTGTTCTTTAACCAGCAAGTGTTGAAACTGGTCCATGTTGATGTTATTGAAAAGTAACTGTCAAAAATATACCCCTTTTCCAAGTCTCTGAATTATCCGACATGGAAGTTTGGGAGGCCTGCAGGGGGAGTTGTATGATTTTTTTGTGTGGGGTGATGCTTAGGACTAATCAAAATGTGAAGTGTACACAATTTCTGAGAATGTTCTCTTTTCCAAATAGTTTAACTCTTTCTAACTCAGGTTAGAATTTGACAATAAGAGTTGATCATTTTTGATTTGTTCTCTGACATCCAGAATGAGATAAAGGAATGACAAAAAGCAGGACTTTCGGGTTTTTGTTTTGCTTTGATGTTTTTGTTGTTGGCAATTATATATGTCATTGAATCTTCATAAAGGACAAAACCAGTCAGTCATGTTTCGAATGCTCACGGTGAGGAAGACATCATGTAACGGGATGAGACGTCACTCAGGGTCCCCTTGGCTCACGTGGTTCACAGTGCAGTTAGGGAAATTAACCTCAATCGTTGATTGTGAGATTTAACCAAAGTCCAAACATAGGAATGGGAAATACAAAATAAAATATGGCAGCTATCAAATGAGTTAAGGCAAAAATAAATGCTTATGGGGTAAAACAGAGAAGTTGCTTCAGATTGAGCTGGTCTGGAAGAGCTGCACCCAGCAGTGGCATATTAGCCAGGCCTTAAAGTCTCTGCGGAATCCAGGTTGGTGGAGAGGAGAGAACAGCGCAGGAGGGGAACAAAGATGTATCCAAAGGTACTTCTTTCCCAGGAAGAGCAGGGGAAAGTGAGGCAAACAACAACAAACAAACAAACAAAAACCGTTAACACTTTAGGTAAGACTATTAACTTTATTTTAAAGCTGGGGAAACTGAGGTTCAAAATAGTTAAGTATTTCACAATGTAACAAATGACAGAGCTGGTACTTACATCAAGATCTGTCTGTCTTTCATCTTCAAAGCCCATATTCTGCGTCCTCATCTATAAATTGGGAGAGGTGGACTCAATTACTGATTCCAAGGACATAATGGACAGAATAGTATATGTTTTGGGTCCCAAAGTAAGCAAGCACTATGCAACAGAATCTTGATATCAGAATTTTAGTCTTTGTTTCAGAAATTGTACACAAGCAGCCTGCCTACACACCCCTGTGGTCAGCAGACTGTTTCACTGACCAGCAGGTTTAAAAACCTTAAGACATAGCTGCCAAATATTAAAATTCTAAAGGTTACATACCAAAAGGAAAATCAGATCTCTGCCTTTTCTCCAAAAATAGCTAGACTGGGCAGCATTGAGCCCTCCTGTTTGCCTCCAAGGGCTGGGGCTTGGTGGCCATTGTCCCTTTTGAGGAGCAGGTGCTGGTCAGTTTCTTGTCCCACTGGAGGTGCTTCAGTCTATCATTCTCCTCCCTGGACTGGCAGACCCTGGAGTGTGTGGCTCCTGAAGCAGCAGGACATTGGCATGATGAAAATGATGAAAGAAGAGTTTTAAGAAGCAAAAAAAGAACAAAGTGATACATGGAAAATAGATCCTTTTTTTTTTTTTGCAAATTGATATGCCTTTTATGCAATTGATACCCATCCTTAACATTCACTAACCTCCATTCAAATCTTCTCACTAAAACTATTTTAGGGAGCAAAGTATTATTTGTAGGCCAAAGGTGTCAAGAGGTGTGCAATTGGTGCTGGGAGGTTCTTTAGCGACTGAGTCCAACCCTTGTTTTACAATTGAGGACAGAAGGGCCCAGATAAGAAAAGCAATTTTACCCAAGGTCTCGTGGCCTGATAGTTGTTCTCTGTTGAATGTGTGTGAGAAAATAATTTATTCACAATGGTCTAAAATAATTCAAATTATTAGACATGTTTGGAGTAAAAGTCCTAGTGTAACTAGTCATCACCTAATGAGCGTGACTATTCCTTTTTTTTTCTCATATATTTCTCCTGTTCCTTGAACAGAAAATAATGGCTTATAAATCCTCTTCAGTAGAAATGCAGCCTAGCTACGTGCAGGGGTGTAGCTCTCCACACAAACCTGTTTGTACTGAGATAGCCTAAGAACATGCCGGAGGTCCCGGACCCCCATTCTTTCACAGAAGATAAGCAAGACCAGTGTATACAATAGCAAAGCAGTGGTCTGGAAAATAGAAAATACAGTCAATTTTTGATCCAGTAGGCCTTTACATTTCACGTAGCATTAACATTTTCAATAAACAAAATTAGGGGATTGCTAACTTTTAACTTTTCCAAGGATTGGCAACTCTAAAGAATATTTTAACATCAAACAGTGAAGGGACATTATCTCAGAATAACTGACAATTATTCCTGAGTAAAGATTGTTGGCAATCTAATCATGACATACATATATAGATTTGTTTTTACATTCATATGTGAATTTGCCTCATTTTGCTCTGGATGAATGAACATTTTAACAGAGTCTGGCATTTAGGGACATTCGTTATAAATAGCACACAAACACAACTGAAGTATTTGTATTTATATTGTGACTGAATTTTGATTATTGTTTTGTTTTTATGTCAAATCACCTGCCAAGTTTGCATTTCATCTGAAACAACCTACAAAAGCCATTCTCACAGCATATTTCTGTGCTTGTGGTAATTGACTAATAGATATTCATAGTCTAAACTCTGTGCCACTTCTGAAAACATTCCCAAACCTTGCAGAAAAGGAGCTGTCTGACCTGTAGTTCTCATTTTCACAGTTCTGTCTGTGGTCGGAGTTTTTCTTTCAACATAAGCTGTTACAGCAAAGGTGACTTTTACTTGCTGGTGGTCACGGGTAAGGCAATTACGAAGGCTGACATTATTCTTGGAAAGATTTTAAGCAAAATATCATAGTTCATCAGAACTTGTCTGCAAAATGCCAAGTTAATAGTCATTTATGTACAGAAGGAAAAAATCGTGGCTGCCAGACCACCTTCATGTGGGAGATTTGGCCATAAATTTTAAATCTCCATTGTGAGAATTATATTATGTGTAAGGAAATCAGCATCCTGCAGTTTTACAAGTGGGCTTTAGAAGTGCATAATGCACAAAGACACAGTTTGAACAGAACGACTTAAGAACATAAGCAGAAAGGCAATGAAGGCATGTCTGAATCTGCTGGGGCCTCCTACAAGACTTTTGGGAATGGGCACCGTTCGTGAGGCATATTTTTTAAAGACAAAATGTTGGCTTGGGGTCCTGAATGTTTTAAACACTTACAGTTGCTACCTGTTTTGAGCACTTGCTATGTGCTTAGCGTCTTACATGGATCCTCAAGCGAAAGATTGGGAAGAGCCCTCTGAGATGCACACAGCCAGGAGGAAAGTAAGGTTTAGAGGAGGTTGGAGACCAGCCGAAGGTCTCACTCAGGCAGCCTTGGCTGGCCTTTACCCAGTCCTTGTACCAAATTGAAAAAGGTACCACTGAAGAGTAGACAAATTACAGAAAGGTGTCCCAATGGGCAGGGGAGTTATAAAAATGGTGCTTGCCCCTCTGTGTCTACATAGCCCTCAGAGGATTCAGCCCTTGGAGTGTGATAGCATCTTCATGAGAACGAAAAGCAGCCCCTTCTGCAGGGCAGTCACAGCCCTGCACCGGGGAATAAATTTTGGTGAACAAGTGGCTGCTTTAGCACCAATTCTTACCTATCCCCCCTCCCCTGCTGCAGCTATAATGAGCCCTAGGCTGGGATGATGACAAGTAGAGGGCCTGGGAGTCAAACCCAGGCAGCTTGATCCTGGAGGTACATGTGTTCTCTCGCTTCCCCGGTCTTGCTTTTCCTTCCTACCCAGCCCAGCCCAATGGGCAGGTATCTCTGCCAGGCGTGCAGGGGACCACAGCAGTGCTTCCTCCATTCTTTTCCTTCCCACAACCATCCCATTTGCCCATTCCATGAACGCATTTACATCCCCAGTGAAGGAACCAAAACGGACCCCGCCTTCGCAGGATGCATGTTCTAGAGATATCACAATGTAATAAGCAATTAAATAAGCAAGTATGTCACATGATGGTAGGTGCCAGTAGAGGCAACACAAAAGGTACAGGCACACCAGATGGAGCAAGAATACGTCCCAGAGGCAGCCATGGCTAAGTGGTGACTGACAGAGATGAATGAGAGCCACCAAGAGCAGGGCGGGAGCAGGAGGGTATGAGGGAGGGGGCACGGGGGTGCATTCCTTGTCTCTAACGGGAAGCAGGGCACCAACATGAAGGGCCTTGCAGGCCATGTCAAGGCATTTGGACATGATCCTAGGGCCCAGGGAAACCAATGAACAGCATTAGGCAGAGGCATAGCTCTCAGGTAGGCCTATCAGAAATATTAGGTTTTTGAAAATAATATTATATGTCCACATTATCATATTTTCATGTGACTTTAGAATTTTGCCTTTACTTTGTAGTCACATTGTATAAACCGATCTTAAGCTGTTTCTTATAATTCCTAAACCAGTTTCAAGAACATTTTCTAATGTTCTCCAAAGGATAATTGCTTTCCTCTGGTTCTCCAGACTGGATTTGGCCTACCACTGTCCTAGCTCACTGCCTGCACATAGTAAACACTTTAAATGTCAGATACTTTCATTGCTCGTTCCTTTTCCTTTAGCAGACAGCCCTGATACTGCATGATTCTCTTTGAATTAGGGAGATTTTCAGAGGTTTACCCTGGTATATCACTGGCATATCACTGTTAACAAAGTGGGGTTTTTTTTTTATTAACTTGAAATATTATAACTTTCAAAAAAGGAAATTACAAATTACTCAATAAAATTTCCAAGAGAGTCATTGAGAACAATACAAATGTTCAAAATCGCTTTTACTTCCAAGAAGAACTTTAGAAGTACATATTCTTCCGTATTAATTGGGTTCAAGGATCCAATCAGACTTGTGCACTTGTTTACTGGCATCCACTTTCCTCTCTCTTTTAAGCCTTGGCAAAAATTGCTTTAGGACTCTTCCCTAGACTTCATCATGACATATTTAGGGCAAACATTGTAAATTAGACCATGCATACCTTACTCTTCTCTCTAAAGTTAAATTCCCATAGAATAAGAATAATTTCCTGCTTCTTCTGTCCAACTGACTTTTGTACAATCAATTTCCTATAAACTCAGAATGAGATGCCAATTTGCCATAAAAGTTTTTAAGAGATCCTCCACAGCAGCCTGAACTTGCCTTAAGGCAAGGTTCATTACATCCTTTCATTTCCTTTCTCCTCCTTATCAGGCTCATTTGCTGCAGTAAAAGCCCTGTTCTCTGCTGACAACTGTCACTGTACTTCTCAACACAAACCTTAGGTCTATTTGCACATTTTGTCAAAACTGGATGGGAAAATAATTCGAGAATGATAAATGCAATCCCACTTTTCCCCACCCCTCCAGTACACACATGTTCACACATATGCACACATACACATTCCAGAATGTGAGAATTCCTTGAAACCCAGGATATATGTGAATTGCTAGAGCAAAAATAATATTGCCTTTGTGTTGAAGATATTCCTAGTAGATCTGAGCTATGACAAGGCCATTTCTTGATTTACAGAGCTATAAATCTAAAGTATGATTACTAGGTAATGAGGTTGATTTCTAGCAAACATGCCAGAAATTCTACATCTAATGATTATTGGCTGTCCATTCATTCATTGCACTTATATGCATTGAGTTCAACTGACACTGATAAATGACCAGAGTTTTCGCCTGTGAGAAGTAAATGTTAAACCCTGTGATCAAACAGTAAATGTAGTCATTTGCTTTTACAGGACAGATGGTTCCTGAAATACTACGTGAGTTAGACTTTTTAAAATTAAGTTGTTTTTAAAGCCATAAAGGGTTAATTATTTTAAACTTCCTTGAAGTACCAATACTTTTTAAAACAGTAAATGCAGTAGTATTGACACAGGAATCGACAAACAGATCAATGGAAACAAACAGAAGGTTGTGATTCAAATCCATGAACACATGAACATTTGCACCATAACAGGAAGCTTTGCAGATTGGCTGGAGAAAGTCATCCTTTCAATAAATGGTGCTGGTATTATCCGTTTCCCATACAGGTGGAAAATTGAATTTCTACTTCATACCACACACAAACATTCATTTCAAGTGTATCAAATCCTTATTTGTGCAGTCACCCTTCAAAAATGTGTGAATAAAATATAGCAAGACATTTTTATTATTTTGAGGCAGCAAAAATGTTATAAAACAACACATACGCTCACACATACACAAAGGGAAATGCAGATTAATTCTTCATTAAAATGTAAAACCTAGGTCCATCAAAGACTATTTTTTTAAAGTGAAAAGATAAGCCACAGTCTGGGAGAATGTTTTTGCAAAGCATGATATACAAACCAACTAGAGAAATTTTATACATAATAGATATGTAATAGAAAAGAAGCATGCATATGCTATTATAAAATATAATGTTATGGGACACATTTCTTTTAAGGGAGGTGGTAAATGTTAAAATTCTCTAGAAATTGTTGTATTATGTATGAATTAAGTGAAAATAAACTCTTGATTTGTTCCATTGTATGTGCAACACAAATATTTCTGAATTGTGGTTAAGAGATCAATTTATAGTACTGAGATTTAAATCAAATTCACCACATAGAAAAATAACAATTAATTTTCATAGTTGCTACTACTTTCTACTTGTGTTATCCATGTATGCTCAACCCTTTCTATATACACAGGCCCCTCATCCTTTCATTCCCATTGGTTTCTGAATATACTGTTGAACAAAGCTAATTCAGGATTTACAACCCACAATTTTGTCATTAGTAATTATTACAACTATTTTTAAATCACTTTCTAAGTGCTTCGCACTTTGTGTGAATTCTCTCTTTTATTTCTCATAAGCCTGTGAGGTAGGTACTATTTTTAACGTTCCTGTTTCACAGATGAACAAACTGAAATAGAGAGGATGTAATTTGCATGTAATCAGACACCTAGTGAGCTTTATTTTTAAAATGAATTTTAGTCCATGAAATATAAAATCTCTTATCATTGATCTTCTCTGTAACATCTTTAAGTGATGAAACAGAGAATGAAGACCAAATATTGCCTTCTTTTGAAATACATTTGTTTGCTCTATTTTACTTACTCTCTTTGAATAACTGCTGAAGGCCCTTACGGCACATTTAAATACTTCTGATTTTAAAAACATTAAGTAAAACAATGTTGGAAAAATAATGTTTTCTAATTTCCAATAACTAATAATTGAACGCTTATAGAAAGTTCATGTTTCAGATTACTTCTCTGAGTTGACCACAGAAAAGAGGGCAAAAGATAATGTGTTGTCCTACTCCTCCCTGACTTCTTCAGGTGAACAATCAAATTGAGCCTTTTAAACACAGGGTTTTTCTAAAAGGAAAAGAGGCCCATTTACGACGCACACTAGATAAGGAAGAATGTATTCTTCCTTGGACTGCGTGAGGGCCTGCTGCTACACTCCATGTGGTCTTGCCTGTTGCTAAAATGTTGAAATCCTTCCACTCTTCTTGGAAAAGTCATTGCCTGAGGCCTGCTACCCCTCCCCCATGCACCCTGTGTCCCCTGTCACCTGGCAGCCTCAGCCCCTCTCCCACAGACCCCTAAACCTAGACGTCTCCACCATCCAGCAACTGAAGAGTTACGGGCTGGCACCGCAAGAGGCATCCTGCTCATTGAGGCCCTGGGAATGCCTGCCTGCATCTATTCTGATTGACTGTTGCCCATTTGGCTCTCATCCCTGGTCTGACCATTCTTTTTTTTTTAAACTCCCTATTCCTTCCCATTTTGTTTTGATCAGTTCTTTTAAAACAAATCAATTTTATTGATGTATATTAATGTAGCATACAGTTCATCCAAAGTGTATAATCAATGGTATTTGGTAAAATCACATATTTGTGCATTCATCACTTCAATTATTATTAGAGCATTTTCATTATTTCAATAATAATAATATACAAACAAAACCAGACAGATAAACAAATAAGAAAATTCCTCACCTCTCAACTCTCTCTGTTTCGCCTGATGTACATAGATGCTAATTCTGGCTATTCTTGCACAATTATTTATTTGTTTAGTAAGCAGTTTTATTGAGATATATTCACACACCATATGATCTATCCAAAGTGTATAATCAATGACTTTTAGTATAATCACAATGTTGTACATTCACCATTTTAAAAATTTTAGAACAATTTCATTACTCCAAAAAGAAAGACTCCACACCCCTTAGGATTCTTTCCCCAGCCCTATACAACCACTACTCTAATTTCATCTTTATAAATTGATTTATATTTACATTTCATATAAATGGACTCATACAACATGTAGTACTCTGTGTCTGGTCTCCTTCACTTACTATAATGTTTTTTTTTTGTTTGATATTAACATTTTGTAGTATTAACCTACATTTTTTCCGCTTCAAAGAAAAACGGTCTTATATATGCAATTTTACCCATATTCATATTTCACATAATATTTTTATATTTTACATAATATATTTAGTTCATAATAGCACAATCATTTGTCCTTTTCTGTCTGGCTTGCTTCACTCAACGTAATGTCCTCCAGGTTCATCCATGTTGTCATATGTTTCACAACTTCATTTCTTCTTACTGCTGCATAATATTCCATCATGTGTATACTCCACAATTTGTTTATCCATTAATCAGTTGATGGACACCTGGGTTGTTTCCAACTTTTGGCAATCGTGAAAAATGCTACTATGAACATCGGTGTGCAGATGTCTTTTCATGGTACTACTCTCAGTTCTTCTGGGTATATATCTAGCAATGGTATTGCTGGATCCCATGATAAGTCTATATTCAACTTCCTTAGGAATTGCAAAACAGTCCTCCACAGTGGCTATACCATTCTACACTCCCACCAACAGCGAATAAGTGTTCCTATCTCTCCACATGCTCTCCAACATTTACAGTTTTCCAACTTTTTGGAAGCGGCCAGTCTAATAGGTGTGAAATGATATCACATTGTAGTTTGATTTGCATTTCCCTAATTGCTGGCAATTTTGAATTTTTTCATGTTTCTTCGCCATTTGTATTTCTTCTTTGGACAGTTCTCTTTTCAAGTCTTTTGCCCATTTTTAAATTGGATAGTTTGTCTTTTTATTGTTAAGTTGTATCATCTCCTTCTATATCATGGATATTAAAGCCTTATCAGATATGTGATCCCTCCTATTTTTGATCCGAATCACTGGTGGATGGTTTTAAGAAGAAAGCCATAGGTTTGGATTAGGACTTAATGAGTATCTGAACAAAAAAGATGTGCACAACATAGACCTCTTATGTCGCTTCTTCAACGCTGCCAAAAATTTCTAAATCATTAGAATTCCTGTCCCCGGCTAGTCCATTTCCATTTATTACGGCATTTCAGGAATGGAGCTCACTCTATTGTCTTCTTTCTCTCTATTAGCCACTCATTGCGCAGAGAGGCTAAATTTGCTGATGGACAAAAAGTAATATCTCTGAGTCGTTCTTTCAATATACCTTCTTGAAAGGGGAGATTATCATAAATGATGTTCTTGGGAAATTCCTTAGTCTCCTGTCCTCATATGCCATAGTAAGAACATCATTTTTTAAAAAAGAGAGACATCTCCACAATGTAACAGATATGAATCAGCTCTACCAGAAGAAGGGGTTCTATTCTAGGATGACAGGAGCCCTCTAGGGGAAATTGCTGAGTGAAGGCTCCAGTGGGCTCTCATAGCCCCTAATCTTACAAGTGAATGAAAATGCTCACTTACCCACAGAGAAATTATTTATGTTAGAGAAAAATGATTACTTTTTAAGTAATTGTCAAAAATATTCTTTTTTTTTGAAATTTGAAGTGTGAAGAACAGAATATCAAGAATATGGATAACATCTGCTCCATGGGATCTAAGACCCCTCTCAATTAGAAGCAGAGTGGGCATCACCATCCCCAAATCCTCAAGATTGAGGAATGAACAATGACTAAAGTAGACATTATTTTTCTACTATAGACTTATTATTATTATCCTAGCAATGGAAGAACTCTTATCATTGATGTAAAGGCAGTGTAATACTGGGGCATTTTCAGGACATTGGATTTGTCCTGCATGGCATTGCAGTAATGGACACAGGCCATTGTATATTTTGTCATAACTTATAAAATCGTGTGGGACAGTGTGTAAACGATAATGTAAACTGTAGTCCATGGTTAGTAGCAATGCTTCAATATGTGTTCATCAATTGTAACAAATGTACCACACTAATGAAAGATGTTGTTAATGGGGAAATTGTGGGAGGGAGAGGGAGAGGGGCATATGGGAATCCCTTATATTTTTTATGTAACATTTATGTAATCTAAAGTTTCTTTAAAAATTTTTTAAAAAAGAATATGGATAAGCAGATTTTAGTTGTTTTTTATGAAGAGGACTGTTACTCTTCACAAAAGGCCAGGACTAAAACACCTAGTAGCGCGCGCACACACACACAGACATACAACATAAGCTTTGAGCTGCGTTAGGGACAGCCTGCCAGCACGTGACTCCAAGAGCAAGAGAACTTACTCTGTTTGGTCCTGGTAGCCATTGTCTGGACCCAGCCCTCTTCCTTGCATTGGCTCCTGGATGCCACCTGAAGATATTGGAGGCTCTCAAGACTCCCAGTTTTCAGTTCCAGAAGTCTTGGGGCCATTGGTAAGGCATTCTGCTTTAGCTCTAGGGATCAAGTTCTTCTCCTGCTCTCGCTGGGGCTTGGTGAGGTCATGGAGGACAGCCATTTACACGGCACTGTGTTTCTAATCACTTACTTTCCCTTGCTCTTGTTACTGTGTTTGGTCAATACGGAAGTCAATACAACCCCCAATCCCAGCATACCTACCATCATGTTAGACTAGTACATGTCTGGCAGTAGACTCTTTGAAATGGTAACCTTTTAACACTGTATTATACATAGCACCACAGAATGTTAGTATTGGAAGAAACCCCAGCCATTATCTAATCTCACATGCTCTTTCGAAATGAGTTAACTACTATCGAGGAATGAGTTCAGAGACACCTGAGAGTCAAAGAAACAAGATTAGTTTTGTTTGGTTTTGATTATAGTAGGAATTCAGTAATGCTTATGTTTTATTTCCTTCAGATTATAAATTTACTCTGAAAGATACACAACACATCTCTATGTAGAGAAAGGTCATAATCTTTCCCTCCCCCACCTAAGGTACCAGTATTAACACTTTGATGTTTGTCCTTGACATCTCTATTTATGCTCATACAAACCTATCATCACAACTAAATGGATTTGTATTTTATTAATAATAACCACAACTGCATATGTTTGAAACACTATAATACATATATCACATAGAATAACATATTACACTGTATGTGTGTGTATACATGCAAGACCTTCTGTCTGCAAATGATGCTCCATGTATAAAAAGATCCACTGACAGCCACAAAGCCTTAATAATTCCAAGACCCTCAGGCTGAGAACCATAACTCCTGTACCCCCTTTTCTCTACAAATATTTAGTAACACCAATTTATTAGCCTGAAATGTAAATCATAGGTAATACAATTGATTCACTCTCATAAAAGTAATTAAATTGATAAGGAAATACTATTCATTTCTATATGTGAATATTTGAGAACAGCTATACTGGAATATATGAAGCAGTCAACTACATGTATCTCGAGCGCAACGTGTACCAGTGCAGATTGATTTGGGTGTATTGTATCCATGACTCAAACACCAAGATCAGAGTTGCAGCTGGTGATGAAGAGATTTCCTGATATGGTGAACAGCTCTTGGTACAATTTTCCTGTCTTTATATGGTATTTGGATTTCTGAAAATTCAGTAAATGTTTTTTAAAATACAACATTATTAAAAAAACAATTGGGAAGCGGGTGTGGCTCAGTGGATAGAGCCCCCGTTTACCATATGGGAGGCCCGGGTTCGCGTCCCGAGGCCTCCTTGTGAGGGTCACGCCGGCCTGAGCGGTGCGGTGGGCTGATGCGGCAAGACCTCACAGCAAGGGGGAGATAAGCAGACACAGAGAAGACAGGCAGCGAATGGACACAGCAGCACAAGCAGCAAGGGGGGGATAAATAAAATAAAATAAATAAATCTTTAAAAAAAAAAAAAGAAAAAAATAAAAAAAATAAAAAAAATTAAAAAAACAATTTTGTTTAGTTTCCTGGTTCTGATTATTATAAACAAGTTTTTTTTAAAAACCTGTTTGAATGTCCCATAGGACATCGAAAGTCATGTAGGATGAGGGATGATCATTTTGTAGTATGGGACTCTCCAGAACATGGCAGATCACTAGTATCTTTGGAATCAACCTATTGAATATCAGCAGCCTACCCTCCCAATCATTTTAACTTTTAAAAAATCCCTGTGACCATTTACAAAATACCCCTAGTGGCACTAGCATCCCTTTTGAAAACCAATGCTCTAGAGCAGGGGTTCTTAACATTTTTCGTTCCACTGACCCCTTTGCCAACCAGGTGAAAACCACAGACCCCTTACCAAGTCCACACTATACTCTGTATTATTTAATAAATATATCACACCTGCACCAACACGACCCCACAAGAATAATGTTGTTTTTTTAATTTTCAATTCAAGCTCACGGACCCCCCGAAATCTTTCCACAAATCCCTTGGGAGTCCGTGGACCCCTGGTTAAGAACCTCTGGTTAGAGTGTAGAACTTGATTCCTGATTCTTAAAAACTATTCTAATTAAAGAGCATGGGGTTTTCTTTTGGGGTGATAAACATGTTTTGGAACTTGAGAAAAGTAGTGACTGTACAACATTGTGAATTTATTAAATGGCACTGAATTGTTCATTTTAAAATGAGTAAATTTATGTTGTGTGAATTTCAAAAATGTTGAAAAGTTAATATGACATAAAAGGGTATTTGTAAGATGTTTAAGCTATAAAGAATAACAGTAAGGAACATACATGTGTCTACCACCAGCTTAAGGAATAGGGGCCCAAAACTGGCCCTCACTAGCACCTGGGAAGTGCCCTGAAGCTTGATTCCACCTTCTCCTTCCTCAGAGATAACCACTCTGATGAATTTTGTAATCATCATCTTGTTCTCTTTCTAGTTTTATCAACTATCATATCCTTATCATATTGTATCCCTATCATAAATTGTAGATTCTCCTGCGATTTTCACTCAATGTCATGTTGCTGAGAATCATCTATATAGATGTGTGTAAAAGTGGCACATTCATTGTCACTGATGAATAGAATTCCAGGGTGTGACTAGACAGCAATTTATCTATTCTAGTGATAATGAAAAGTTGGTGTATTTCAGCATGGTACTGGCACAAGGACAGACATATAGACCAATGGAATTGAATTGAGAGTTCAGAAATCCCTCACATTCATGGCCAACTGATTTTCTTTTTCTTCTTATTTTTCAAAAAAGCTCTAGATTATATAAATGTTACATTAAAAAATATGGGGGATTCCCATATGCCACACTCCCTCCCCCTCCCACAGTTTCCCACATTAACAACATGTTTCATTAGTGTGAATTGATGTACACATATTGAAGCATTGCTACTAACCATAGACTATAGTTTACATCATAGTTTACACTCTGACCTGCACAATTTTAGAGGTTATAACAAAATACACAATGGCTTGTATCTGTCATTGCAATGTCATGCAGAACAATTCCAATGTCCCAAAAATGCCCCCATGTTACACCTATTCTTTTCACTCCCTCCCCTCAGAAACTTTGGTGGCCACTGCCTTTATATCAGTGATAAAAGTTCTTCCATTGCTAGAACAATAATAAGTTTATAATTGGATAATAATAAGTCTACTTTAGTCCATTATTCATTCCCTAATCTTGAGGATTTGGGGATGGTGATGCTCCCTCTGTTTTTCATTGAAAGGGGCCTTAGATCCCATGGGGCAGAGAGATGGAACTATCTTGCTTGCTGTTGCAGACACTCTCTTTTCCTTGGGATGGGTGTTGTCCATCTCATCTCCTTGTTAGTTAGTTGTCTTGGGTAAGTCAAATGAACTGAAGAGTAAGTGTTGCAAATCTGCTGAGATTCAGAGCTCAACAGGCACATGAATAGACCAAAGATTTAAATCTCTGGGACATATATTTAACAAGCATAGTGCTAATTATAGGTTCAAATAAAAGGGGCAGAAGAGCCATGTGTAGAGAAATTACAAATGAGTCTAACTCTGTTACACTGAGGAGCATAAATTCCAAAGTAAGGCCCACTGACAATGTGCCAAATTCCTGAGCTTGACTGCCATGTTTTTAGTGTCTAGATGTCTCTAGAGCACTCAGGAGCTCCGCTGTTTGAGGCACTGTTTACTGTGGCAGTCAATGAGATCCTGCTGAGACGTGCATAAGTGTAACCTCTGGAATGACCTCCCGACTCACTTTGAAGTCTCTTAGTCATAAAACTCATTTGTATTTAATATTTCCCCCTTTTGGTCAAGGTCTTTTTCTGAATGCATTGCTAGTTGGTGCTTGGTAATAATCCCTCAGTGCCAAGGAGGTGCATCCTCGGGAGTCATGTCCCAAGCCAGGGAGAAGGTGTTGCATTTATATGCTGAGTTTGGCTTAGAAAGAGTCCATATTTGAGCAACAAGGAGGTTGTCAGAAGGTAACTCTTAGGTGATATATACTACTAGGCTAAGTTTCACTTCCACAAAAAAAGATTCATAAGTACAACCATCAATATCAAGGGCCTGGCGTAATGGTCTGTCTTCTTCACTAGGCACTGCATGGCCAACTAATTTTTAACAAGAATGCCAAGTTCACTCAATTGGGAATAAATAGTCTCTTCAACAAAGAATGCTGGGAAAACTAGATGTCCAAATGCAAAAGAAAGAAGGTGGACCCATATCTCACACCATATACAAAAATCAGCACAAAATATATCAAAGACCTAAATATAAGAACCAGAACTATAAAACTCCTAGAGAAATACATAGGGAAGCATCTTCAGGACCTTGTGTTAGGCAATGGTTTCTTAGACTTTATACCCAAAGCACAAGCAACAAAAGAAAAAATAGATTAATGAGACCTTATCAAAGTTAAAAGCTTTTGTGCATCAAAGGACTTTATCATGAAGGTAAAAAGACAAACTACACAATGGGAGAAAATATTTGGAAACCACATATCCAATAATGGTTTAATATCCATAATACATAAAGAAATCCCACATTTCAACAAATTGAAACAAAAAGACAAACAATCCAATTTTTAAAATGGGCAAAAGACTTGAATAGACATTTCTCCAAAGAAGATATACAACTGGCCAAAAAGCCCATGAAAGGGTACTCAACGTCATTAGCTGTTAAGGAAATGAAAATCAATACCACAATGAGATATCATTTCACCCACTAGAATGGCTACTATTAAAAAAGCAGAAAATTACAAGTGTTGGAGAGGATGTTGAGAAATAGGAACACTCATATACTGATGGTGGGAATGTAAAATGGTGCAGCTGCTTTGGAAAACAATCTGGCAGTTCCTCAGATGGTTAAACATAGAATATCGTATAGCTGAAAAATTCCACTGCTGTACGTATATACCCTAGAAAAATGAAAACATACATCCCCATAAAACTTGTATGTAAATGTTCATAGCAGCATTATTCATAATAGCCAAGAGGTAGAAACAACATAATTGTCCATCAACTGATGAATGGATAAATAAAACGTGGTATATTCATACAATGGAATGCTATTGAGCAATTAAAAGAAATGAAATACTGATACATGATACTATATGATTGAACCTTGAAAATATTGTTAAATGAAAGAAGCCAGTCACAAAAGACTATATATTATATAATTCCATTTATATGAAACATCCAGAATAGGCAAATTTATAAGGCAAAAACAAGATTAATGGTTGCCAAGGGCTCACATGGTGGCTGTAGTTGGGAGAATTAGGGAGTGACTACTAATGGTTATGGAGTTTCTTTTAAAAGGATAATGAAAATTTTCTGAAATTGATTGTGGGGATGGTTGCATCATTTTGAGAAAATACTAAAAGCCTTTGAATTGTACACTGTAAATGGATGAATTGCGTAGTATGTGAATTATATATTAAGACTGCTTTATAAAAACTAAACAAAAATTATATGAGTATCTTTTCATGTGTCTATGGCTATTTGTATATCTTCTTTGTAGAAGATCCTTTGCCCATTTTTAAAAATTGGGTTATTTGTCTATTATGGAGTTGTACAAATTGTTTATATATTCTAGATCCAAGTCACTTATCAGATATATGATTTGTAAATATTTTCTCCCATTCTGAGTGTTGTCTTCTTACTTTTTTGATGGTGTCTTTTGAAGTAGACTTTTTAATTTTAATGAATTCCAATGAACCAATTTTCTCTTTTATCAATTGTGCAAATCTGTGCATTTTAAACTTTACTTGATTGTGCCAAATTATTTTCCTAAGTGATGTACCAATTCACATGCCAATCCAAAATACATAATAAGAGTTCCTGTAGCAAATGCTGGAAAGGATTGGAGAAATAGGAACACCCCTTCACTGTTGGTGGGAATGTAGAATGGTGCAGCCTCTGTGGAAGACAGTTTGGCAGTTCCTCATTAGGAAGCTAAATACAGAACTGCTGTATGATCCAGCATTCCCATTGCTAGGAATATATTCAGAAGAACTGAAAGCAAGGACGTGAACTGACATTTGCACACCAATGTTCATAGAAGCATTAGTCACAATTGTTAAAATATGGAAACTGCCCAAGTGTCCATCAACCATTGAATGGATAAACAAAGTGTGGTATATACATGCAATGGAATATTGTTCAGCTGTAAGAAGAAATGAAGTCGGGATGCCTATGGCAACATGGATTAACCTTGAGGACATTATGTTAGTGAGATAAGCCAGATACAAAAAGACAAATATTATATGGTCTAATATGAACTAAATACTATGAGTAAACTCACCAAGGTAAACCCTAGACTATAGGTTATTAGGAGATAGAATGTGGGGTGAGAATGGGAGCTGATGCTTAATGTAGGTAGAATTTTTTTTTTTTTTTTAAAGATTTATTTTATTTATTTATCCCCCCCTTGCTGCTTGTGCTGCTGTGTCCATTCGCTGCGTGTCTTCTCTGTGTCTGCTTATCTCCCCCTTGCTGTGAGGTCTTGCCGCATCAGCCCATGGCTGCGGGAGCCGGCCTACCCTCACAAGGAGGCGCCGGGAAGCGAACCCGGGGCCTCTCATATGGTAAACGGGTGCTCTATCCATTGCGCCACACCCGCTTCCTGCCGTGAGGTTGCTGCATCAGCCCACCGCACCGCTCAGGCCGGCGTGCCCTCACAAGGAGGCCTCGGGACGCGAACCCGGGCCTCCCATATGGTTAACGGGGGCTCTATCCACTGAGCCACACCCGCTTCCCTAGGTAGAATTTTTAATAAGGTTTATTTTAAAAGTGTGGGAATGAATAGAGTTCATGGTAACACATTATATTTGAGTATAGCTAACACTGATGATTTATAAACGTGATTAAGGTTGAAATAAATAGTCTGTGGATGTGAATGTCATTTGAAAGGAGGATAGAAAATAATGTAGGAACTGTATAATGATTTCAGTGGTGCATGAAGATTGTGGTTAATAGTAAAAATATAAGAATGTTCTTCTTTTACAAAGTGTTAAGAATATAGAGATACATGGGAAACATATGACTAATGTAACTTATAGATGATAGTTAATAGTAGTATTGTAATATTTTTGCAGCAATGGCATAGAAGACAGTATATCAATTCTAAGGGATAATAGGGGGATATAATGGGGTATGGATTTTTTTTTCCTTTTGGAGTAATGAAAATGTTCTAAAATTGACTGAGGTGATGCCAGCATAACTCTGATGAAAATGAGAGCCATTGATTGTACACTTTGAATGGATTGTATAAAGCATAAGATACAGGGAATCCAGTAGTGGAAGAAGGACTGTGGTTAACAGAACAAATATAAAAATGTTCTCTCATGAACTATAACATATATAGTACTAATACAGGGTGTTAATAATCAAGGGGGTTGGAGGAAAAATACACCAAATTTAAGATATGGGCTATAGTTAGTAGTAATATTTTGACAATGCTTTTTCATAGTTTGCAACAAATGTTTCACAACAATGCAAGGTGGTGGTGGTGGTGTGATATATGGAAGCCCCATTTGATGATATATGTTTGTTTTGTATATCCACAACTTTTACTATACACTTAGTGTTTATGTATGTGCAAGTATAAATGATATACTTCAATAAAATTTTATTTTTACAAAAAGAGTTCCTGTAGCTTCATAGCTTCACCAACAATTGATATTATCAGATTTTAACGTTTCCAATCTTATGTGAGTATAATGATGTCTCATTACGGTATTAATTTTCATTTCTTTGTTTGGTAATTCACATATTTATTTTACAATCCTGTTGACTCTTTAGTGAAGTGTCTGTTCACTTCGTCTGTTTTTCAGTTGAATTGTTCATTCTCTTTGATGTATTTTGTTTGTTATATATTCACGATACTGTCTATTATATATTCAGGAGATTAAGCCTTTATTAGTTATATGAACAGCAATTGTAAACCAATTGGAAGACTATCCTTTCACTTCTTTCATAGTGCTTTTGATAAACAGAATATAGTCAAATTGATTAGTCTTTTACTTGGCATTTTTGAATCTGGATAAAGAAAAT